>CM046002.1:53023045-53304221 GCA_025175895.1 Wurfbainia villosa
TACACTAAATCTTGGGCGATTTAGCCAAAGCTAACTCAAGGTCTTTTGTAAATGTGGGTATTGATCCTATAAACAAGAGTTGCATAGAGATGTAATCGGTAATGTGTTACCCACCGATCGTACTAAGTCTTGGGCGATTTAGCCAAAGCTAACTCAAGGCTTAGTATGATGTTGATCTTGTCCCGTAAGAATTATAGCTAGTTTGTATGAATCTAGTAATGTGGTTTGACCGCATCCATAACTCGATTCTACAAAATTCCTATAATTCAGTGGGAGCATCATTTGATTAAAGGCTTAATTAAATGATAAAAGGAATATGATTTTAAATCTCTGCATTGTATATTGTAGATTACTATGTCGACAAACACGAACACTCTCTCTCTGCGTTCTGTCCTTGAGAAGGACAAGCTCAATGGAGCAAATTTCCTGGACTGGTACAGGAACCTGAGAATCGTTCTCACCCAAGAAAGAAAACTGTATGTCCTGGAGCAGCCCATTCTGGAGGCACCTTCTGCCACTACCTCGCGAGCTGACAAAGATGCTTACAAGAAGCATCAAGATGATGCATTAGATGTGTCATGTCTAATGCTCACGACCATGAACTCTGAGCTTCAGAAGCAACACGAGTTCATGAATGCTTATGATATGATTGAACATCTTCGTCAACTATATCAAGGACAAGCAAGGCACGAGAGATATGAAGTCTCAAAGGCATTGTTTGGTTTCAAAATGCAAGATGGGACTCCTGTAGGTCCTTATGTACTCAAGATGATTGGGTATGTAGAAAACCTACAGATATTGGGATTCCCCCTTTGCCAAGAGCTGGGCACTAACTTGATCTTGCAGTCTTTTCCGCAAAGCTACAATCAATTTGTCATGAATTACAACATGAATGAAATTGATAAGCCACTGCCTGAGATGCTAAGCATGTTGAGAACTGCTGAGCTTAACCTTAAGAAGGGAAAATTTGATGCCATTTTGATGGTGCAAAAGAAGAAAGGCAAGGGCAAGCCTAAAGGTAAGGGAAAGTCCCAAGCCTAAAGGGGTGGCCAAGGAAGGGGCTTGCTTCCACTGCAAGGAAGCTGAACACTGGAAGCGTAACTGCAAGGCATACCTGGAAGATCTTAAGAAGAAGAGAAGTGAGACTTCTACTTTAGGTATAAATGTTATAGAAGTCAATCTATCTATTTCTTCATCATGGGTATTAGATACCGGATGTGCATCTCACATTTGTACCAATGTGCAGGCGCTGAGAAATAGCAGGGCATTGACAAAGGGCGAGATGGACCTACGAGTAGGCAATGGAGCAAGGGTTGCTGCTGTTGCTGTAGGAACTTATGATCTATCTCTGCCCTCTGGGCTTGTACTAGAATTAGATGAATGTTGTTATGTTCATGCCTTAACTAACAACATCATTTCGGTTTCTTGTTTGGACAAGAAAGGATTTACATTTGTAATAAAGAATAAATGTTGTTCAGTTTATTTAAATGATATGTTCTATTATTGTGCACCTCTAATGAACGGACTCTACTTTCTAGACTTAGAGAGCCCTATCTATAACATAAGTACCAAAAAGTTCAAGTCAAATGAGTTGAACCAAACCTATCTATAGCATTGTCGCTTAGGTCACATAAATGAGAGTCGCTTATCTCAGCTCCATAAGGATGAGCTACTAGACTTATTTGATTTTGAATCATATGAGACATGCGAGTCTTGCCTTTTAGGCAAGATGACCAAGACTCCCTTTAGTGGACACAGCGAAAGAGCAACAGACTTGTTAGGACTTATACATAGTGATGTATGTGGCCCTTTCAATGTTGCTGCTAGAGGTGGTTACAGGTACTTCATTACATTTACTGATGACTTCAGTAGATATGGTTATGTGTATCTTATGACACATAAATCAGAATCCTTTGAAAAGTTCAAAGAATTCAAGAATGAAGTACAAAACTAGCTTGGCAAGAGTATTAAGATACTTCGATTAGATCGAGGTGGTGAATACCTTAGCCATGAGTTTCGTGACTATCTAGCTGAGTGTGAGATTCTATCCAAACTCACTCCTCTTGGAACACCACAGTGGAATGGTGTATCCGAAAGGAGGAATCGTACCCTATTAGATATGGTACGATCTATGATGAGTCACACAGATCTTCCTATATCCTTTTGGGGATATGCTCTAGACACAACAGCCTTTACCCTTAACCGTGTACCATCCAAGGCTGTGATAAAGACACCATATATGATATGGACTGGGAGAAATCCCAAGATGTATTTCATGAGGATTTGGGGTTGTGAGGCTTACGTTCGACGTCAAGTCTCAGACAAACTGGGACCCAAATCCGATAGGTGCTATTTTGTTGGATATCCCAAGGATACAAAGGGATATTACTTCTACATTCCCAGTCAGCACAAAGTGTTTGTAGCAAAGACTGGGGTTTTTCGAGAAAGGGATTTTGTTTCTAGAAAAACTATTGGGAGTACATTCGATCTTGAAGAAATTCAAGATAAGGACCATAACACTGAGACCTTGATGGAGGTTGAACAGGAACCACAAAGTATTGTGGGTGATGAGATTGTTGCACAAAGAGTTGTGGAACAACCACCTGTTCATGTAGACCTACCTCTTAGCAGGTCTGATAGGGTACGTCGTCAGCCTGAGAGATATTCATTTCTCTTGTATGACCATGATGACGTTATGCTCATTGAGAATAAGCCTACCTCCTATCAGGAAGCTGTGATGAGCCCAGATTCTGAGAAATGGCTAGAGGCCATGAGATCCGAGATGAAATCTATGTACACCAGCCAAGTATGGACTTTGGTTGATCCACCTGAAGGGGTCAAACCCATTGGGTGTAAGTGGGTCTTTAGGAGAAAGACTGACATGGATGGACTTACCCATACCTATAAGGGACGATTAGTGGCTAAAGGTTTCAAGCAAATTCATGGTATTAACTATGATGAAACCTTTTCTCCAGTGGTGATGTTTAAGTCCATTCGGATCTTGCTTGCTATTGCAGCATACCACGATTATGAGATCTGGTAGATGGATGTCAAAACTGCGTTTCTGAATGGAAACTTACTCGAGAATGTGTACATGACACAACCAGAGGGCTATGAAGATCCACAACATACTGGGAAAGTATGCAAGCTGCAAAGGTCCATTTATGGGCTAAAGCAAGCCTCTCGGAGCTGGAATCTTCGATTCGATGATGCGATCAAACAGTTTGGTTTCATCAAGAATGAAGATGAACCCTGTGTCTACAAGAGGCTTAATGGGAACACAGTTATCTTCCTTGTATTATATGTGGATAACATACTACTCATTGGGAAAGACATCCCTTCGCTATAGTATGTGAAGACTTGGCTGGGGACGTGCTTCTCAATGAAGGACTTAGGTGAAGCAGCCTGTATTCTAGGCATCAAGATCTATAGAGATAGATCTAAGAGACTGCTTGGCCTAAGACAGAGTACATACATTGACACGGTATTACTACGGTTTGCCATGCAGAATTCCAAGAAGGGACTTCTCTCGATGTCACATGATGTGAGTCTTTCGAAGACTCAAAGTTCTTCTTCTAGAGAGGAGAGAGACCGCATGGATAAGATCCCTTACGCATCTGCTATAGGATCTATCATGTACGCCATGTTGTGTACTCATCCTGATGTCTTGTATTCTTTGAGCATGACGAGTAGATATCAGTCAAGAATATTCTTAAGTACTTGAGAAGGACTAAAGAATATTTCTTGATATTTGGAGGCGATGAGGAGCTAGCTGTAAAGGGTTACAGTGATGCCAACTTCCAAACTGACCAGGATGATTATAGATCGCAGTCAGGGTTTGTGTTTTGCTTGAATGGTGGCGCTGTGAGCTGGAAGAGTTCGAAGCAGGACATAGATGCTGATTCTACAATAGAAGCCGAGTATATTGCTGCATCTGAGGCAGCAAAGGAGGCAGTTTGGATCCGCAAGTTCATTACTGAGCTTGGGGTGGTTCCTAGCATAGCAGATTCCATAGAGCTCTATTGTGACAACAATGGAGCGATTGCACAGGCTAAGGAACCTCGCTCACACCAGCGGATCAAACACATACTACGGCGCTTCCATCTCCTTCGAGAGATTATCGATAGAGGAGATGTGAAGATTTGCAGAGTACCCACAGAGGCTAACATCCAAGATCCCTTGACCAAGGCTTTGGCACAAAAAAAGCATGATGGTCACACTAGGTCATTGGGTATTAGATACTACGGTGATTGGCACTAGTGCTAGTGGGAGATTGTTAGTGAAAGCCCTAGAGCCAGTCATGTGATGATTGTTGTATGGACTTTATTGTATCATATTCCTATTTATAAAGGCATGGTTATTATATTTACTTGTATTGGTGCCAAATAACTAAATATAATAATGTCCTTGAGTAGTAGGTTCTTATCTATATCAATCGATTGGTTGAATCGATAATGAGATGATATAGAGAACACTAATCTTAATCATTCCTAGTCGAGTATTAACATTTAAGGACAATGTTAATGCGTAGAGACTAGCATGTAGGTCAACACGATGACTTGATCTCACAAGTCATGGATATGAGATATCAAGTTGACACATGGGTATGCATTGGAGAATGTATACTGAATGACCCGCCAAGAGAAAGTATCATGGATCGTTATATGAGTGTCATATACTTTCTCATGTGGCTATTAGTATGACTATTAGTCCTTAGACCTGAAGTCACCATTGTTCCCTACATAAGGAGTTGCATACTTTGGCTTCGTCAAACATCACCTGTAAATGGGTGGACTATAAAGGCGATTACTGGGTATGTAACAAATTATGCGGAGGGATGTGAGTGATGTAGATGGGATCTATCCCTCCTATATGACGGGGGTGACATCGATATTCTTGATAGAGTGAGACCACGAAGTGCATGGCCATGCCCAAATGAGTCAATATGAGATATTGAGTTCATTTGATTAGAGTGAGTCTACTTGGAGTTCAAGATATAGATTGTACCGAGGATGACACGGTCTATGCCTCAATTGGTCAATCTTGATGTCAAGGATAGATGGACTTTGTCACATATTGTAAGAGTCACAATTAGTAGAAGGTGAGTTGGAGCTCAACATTCTTGTAACTTGGGTAGCAATGATGTGTTGCTAGATACTGCTCATTACTTATGTTCCTAAATCGGTTTAGGGACATTGCCAACGTTACAAGAACCTATAGGGTCACACACAAAGGGCAATTAGATGGAGATTAGGTTCATGGGATGAACCAAATTGGATTAAGAGTAATCCTAATTAGACTAATTGAGTTGGACTCAATTTGATTCCAGTGTTGAATGAGTCTAATTTAGTTTTGATTCATCAAATCAATTTAAATTAATGAATAGAGATTCATTAAATTAAAATTGACTTGAATCAAATGGTTGGATTTGATCAACCATGGGAGATAAGAGGTCAAGTTTGACTTGACTTGAGAGGGAAGATGAAAGGTCAAGTTTGACTTGACCAAATGTCATGTCATGATGATGACTTAGCATGGCCGGCCAATGATGATGTTCCCAAGCCTTGAAGTGGCCGGCCACCATTCCATTAGATGTGAATTCATTTTTGTGAGTTACTACAACTTCATCTTCCTCCTTGGATCATCCTCTCAAGCTCCCTCTCCTCCTTGGCCGAACCATCCATAGGGTGCTGGCACACTCAAGGGTGTGTTTTCTCCACCTATTGCTTGTGTGGATACCAATAGAGGAGTGTACACTTGATACTCTAGAGTTTCGGCAAGCTATTTGGACGAGCGGGATTTGCGAAGGGCGTCACATCGAGGGTAACTTCTTATCATGTAGATCTAGAGTAGATCTAAAGGTATCAAACACATACATGTTAGTTTTATTTTTTATACTTCGCACGGATCCGTGGCCGGGGCTTCCGGGGTTTCCACAATGCAAAAAGCGGTTTTTGCGGTTCGGAAACCCAACAGTTTAGAGTTTCGACAGTGGCTACCTTGCCGGGTATTCGATCTCCAATAATCCTCATAAGTGGAGGATGAAGGATTCGTCAAACGGTTGATGAATGCCTCTCCGGAGAAGCGAGTTTTGGGGAATTGTTATTGATTCCGAATTTTGATTCAGATTGTGATCTTCTCTCGATCACATCGTCTTCGACACGAGGCTAGTGACTCGTACAAAGATGAGGCTTATGGCTTTGTGAAGTCATCCCGACGATACTCATCGTGGATATGGATAGAGGTGATTCTAGCGAGAGCCGCTCCGGTTGATTCCTTTCCCGCTACACATGATACGTTAGGTATACGTAGAGTAATTTTCTTTTATTGCAAAATTTCAAACTACTATTATGTCTACACATGTTGTACTATACATGTGTGTGGTGTGTGTGTTGTAATAAATTAGATTTATTGCTTTTTATTTCTTCCGCTGTGCACATGTTTACGAAACATGTTCGAACACACACTCGCCGCGGTGTCAGAAAATCCAACAGTGGTATCAGACCCCAGGTTGTGTTTCGACATAATCTTAAAATTATTTTGCGATAGTCGTAATTGTATTTATGAAAATTTTTTACTTTTAAAAAGTTTAGAAGTATTTATGGAAATTTTCTAATTTTGAAAAGTTTATAAGTATTTATGGAAATTAACACTTTCCATAAATAAAATATATAATTAGATTTGGAAATTTGTTTCCTAATTTAATAATGATTTGATTTAGGAAATCAAATCTAAAATATATTTTATTACCATAAATAGTTTTGACAATTTAGGAAATTTATTTTCCTAAATCAAATTTGACTTTCCTTAATTGAGACCTTCCATAAATAAAATTTGTGATTAGATTTGGAAATTTGTTTCCTAATTTAATCATGATTTGATTTTCGGAATCAAATCTTAAACATATTTTATTTCCATAAATAGTTATGACATATAAGAAAATTTTGTACATGCCATAATTGTATGTCATGTAATTGCATTAGATGCATATCATTATGTCATGCGTGTCGTGACATGTAGATGTATGCCATGTATGTCATGCCATGTAGATAATAGTTATTTGCATGCAAAGAGGATGAGACATAAAAACCCTTACTCAATATTAAAGCTTACACCTTCCATTAATATGGTTAGAACCAGAGTTCTATTTCTTGTTTGGGTTGTTGGACTCTCTCCAAGCCCGGCTTGAACCTGAACATGTTCAAACCATGAAATAGTTTAATACTAATATGGTAAGAGTCAGAGGTCAATCGTTAGCTTTGGTTGCTGGACTCTGTCCAAGCCGGGCTAATTGGTTGAATGCGCTCTAACCATGTTAAAATTATTTCTCGATTAATGGGTTGGCTTTAACCTGGAGTATCAGTTTGTTGGACTCTCTCCAAGGTCGATGTGAAGGGAGGTGAAGCTGGGTGCTATGCATATGATGCATACTTGTTAATGTGTTAACAAATCGATGTATGTGTGAACATTAAATTAGTTGATAGCACATTGTGATAGTTGCATATATGTGATATGCAATCGATATATTTGATACCTACCATTGTAGTTATGAATGACTTGTTAGACTCTCTCAAAGGTTGTTCATATCTATGTTGGATATCAGCCCATTCGTAGATGGACCTACGATCTCCCGAAGTGATTTTAGGGTTTTAAAATTTAAAAAATGAATGGGATTTATAAATGTATGTTGATGCATTTTAAAATCATTTTCTCATATATGCTTGATTTATATTTCTAGGTTAATTGATTGATCATAATGTCTTTGAATTTGCACTCTATTTTGGATTCAAATAAATTGACTGGGACGAACTTCTTGGACTGGCTTTTGGATTCAACTTGAGAATTGTTCTCAAGGTTGAAAAGCTTGCGAATGTCCTTGAAGCGCCTCTTCCTGCCCGTCCTAGTGACAATGCAACTCAGGACCAATTGTTGGCCTATCAGAAACATGTGACTGATTCTGATTTAAATCGAACTGAGTTGGTCCATTTTAAGTTAAAATGAACCGACCCAACTTTGGTTCATTCGTTTAAAACAAACCAAATCACTTTGGTTTATTTTCCACCATTGGATTAGAACCAAATCAATTTGGTTCATCCATCATGTCTTCATAAGACTCGGCCCATTCATGCTTCTGTTGCGACTAAAATGATTTCATACTCGCTCCTTGTTTGGTCCAACCAATCCTTATTTCTCTCGATTTAAGAATCTCATTCTCAAGATCATTTTAAATCCTTCAGATTACGCTCGTTGTACGTGTGACCAAATAGGTTCCCAATTTATGTTGGCCATCTATAATTAACCATTAATTATAGAACGATCATGAGTGGCACCTAGTAGTACATCATGATCCCCAATTAATCGAAAAATCAACGGTTGATTCCAGAACCATTTCTGAAACCCTTTAGTAGCTATAATGAATCGTGGCCCATTACCTTCACTCATCTTATACCCACTTGGTTTAGGACATGGTTTATAGTGTCAGTCCCCACTAGGCTGACTACATCACACCTAGCCCAAGTATCATTTTCTCGTCCTACGGATTCTAGTTACTGCACATGTATCCTAGAGTACCTTACTCTAAACATGTAATGCTTTGGCCAAAGACTTTAGTAACAATCCGACGAGAGGCCAAGGGTGTACATCTCCTCGCAAGGAGTGGTGAATCCTTTATAGACTATTCAAACACCTTCGACCATTTCGACTTATACCCAATCATCCCGGGTCCACATCTCCTCGAAGATGCTTGCTTAAGATGTAAAAGCATAAGTCTTCATGACCAAGATGATTTGAATACCGCAAGTCGAAGGAACATCGCACTTAAGCTGCTATAAGAACTTCATTGACATATCCATATATGCAGAGAACCATATGAAGTCTTACAGTTGGTCACTTCAATGAACTAGTTACCATAACTAGCATCCACGATTAACTCCGTAGATCACAATGTCTCCAGCTAGTGAGAATCAGCTACTTGGATACATCAAGTAGTATACCTCGTGCTAGTCTCGACAGAATTGATGATGTACAAATCCATCAATTCATCGACTAGGGATAATTCTAATAAATCACAATTACACATGTAGAGATACTCACTAGTTGTGATCCAATCACAAATTCTCTCATGCTGTGAATCGTATTGTGGACATTCAGTAAATGAGTTTAAGATCCAATCAAATACATGAAAACATGTATACTCAAATAGTGAATCATCATTTATCATATAAATGGTTTAATCATAAGGCGATTGCCTTAGGACACCTCTCATATATAACTAACAAACTCCCACTTGGCCTAATGCCAATCACCACGGTATCCATTACCATAAGCCTTAACACGGCCCTCAAACTTACTTTGAGGTAAGACCTTAGTTAAATGATCTACTAAGTTCTTTTCAGTGGGAATCTTCTCGATTTGAATTTCATTCCTACTGATAATCTCTCTGATCAGATGATAGTGACGAAGCACATGTTTGGATCATTGATGAGACCACATCAAGTTCAAAGATGAACTTCTTGATCCAAACCACTTCCTTTGCTGCTTCCGAAGTTGCAATTTATTCTTCCTCAGTGGCAGAATCTGTTTTAGTGTCTTGCTTGGAACTTTTCCAACTTATTGCACCTTCTTTTAAGGTAAATACGTAACCAGACTGAGACCTGGAATCATCCTTGTCTGTGTGGAAGCTGGCATCTGTATACCCGCGTATTACCATATCAGCTTCTCCATATATTAGGAGCACATCCTTAGTTCTTCTTAAGTACTTAAGGATTGTCTTAACAGTCGCTTAATGATCCATTCATGGATCAGACTGGTATCTACTCATGACACTCAGAGCATATGATACATCAGGCCTCGTACATAACATAGCATACATGATAGATCCTATTGCCGATGCATAGGGAATCTTATTCATGCAAATCCTCTCGTCTTCTGTGCGCGGACACATAGACTTTGAAAGGTGTATCCCATGCCTGATGGGTTGAAAACCTTTCTTGGATTCTGACATGCTAAACCTCTTTAGCACTCGGTCTATATATGTAGACTGCGAAAGACCAAGCAACCGATTTGATCTATCCCTATAGATCTTAATCCCGAGGATGTAGGTTGCTTCTCCTAGATCTTTCATGGAGAATGTATTGGACAACCAAATTTTAACTGACTGTAAGATAGAAACATCGTTTTCTATAAGTAATATGTCATCGATATATAATACTAGGAACACGACTGCACTCCCACTAACCTTCTTGTACACACAAGGTTCATTCGGATTTTGTGAGAAATCAAACCTTTTGATTGTCTCATCAAAACGGGTATTCCAGCTCCTGGATGCTTGCTTCCGTCCATATATGGACCGTAGCAGTTTGCATACCTTGGTTTTATCAACCGATGTGAAATCCTCAGGCTGTATCATATACATGTTCTCGAGTAGGTTTCCATTAAGGAAAGCTATTTTCACATCCATCTGCCATATCTCATAATCATAATGAGCCGTTATGGCCAGGAGCATCCGAATGGATTTAAGCATAACAATAGGTGAATAGGTCTCGTCATAGTCAACACCTTGCTTTTGATGATACCCTTTTGCCACCAATCTAGCCTTATAGGTAATCACATTACCATCCATGTCGATTTTCTTCTTGAAAACCCACTTGCACCCTATAGGCTTTATGCCTTCAGGTGGGTCAACCAAGTTCCAAACTTGATTTTCATACATGGAATCCATTTTCGACTTCATGGCGTTAAGCCATTTATCCCTTTCTGAACTTTTCAGAACTTCTTCATAATTGGTATGCTCTTCATCATCAATGAGTAACACGTCGTTCGATTCACTTATGAGAAATTCATATCTCTCAGGAATGTTGCATGTTCTACCAGATCTATGAAGATGTAGTGTCACAATTGGTCCAGCCGATGGCTCATCACTATGAGTTATCGGTTGTGGTGCTTCACCAGGTATCTCATCAATGTCTATTGGAGTCTCTCGAGCCTCCTCAAGCTCAACGACACTCCCACTGTTTTCTTGCAAGAGAAACTCTTTCTCTAGAAACAAAGCATGCCTTGAAACAAACACCTTTTGTTCCACAGGATGATAGAATTGGTAACCCCTTGTTTCCTTAGGGTATCCAATAAATAGACATTTATCAGACTTAGTATCCAATTTGTCTAATACAATCTGCTTCACATAAACAGGACAATCCCATATCTTCAAGTAAGATAAATGAGGTTTCTTACTATTCCATATCTCATATGGAGTAGTTGAGACTACCTTGGTTTGCATTCTGTTTACTAAGTAAATAACTGTCTAAAGTGCATAGGCCCAACAGGACTTGGGAAGATTCGCATGATTCATCACCGACCTGACCATGTCCAACAAGGTTCAGTTATGCCTCTCAAATACACCATTATGCTGAGGTGTATATGGCAGAGTCCATTGTGATAATATACCATTGTCCCTTAGATAATCTAGAAACTCTTGAATACAGTATTCACCACCTCGATCCGATCAAAGTATTTTAATACTCTTGCCAAGTTGTTTCTCTACTTCATTTCTGAATTGTTTGAACCTTTCAAAGGCTTCAGACTTATGTTTCATCAAGAACACATACCCAAACCATGAGTGATCATCGGTGAAGGTAATGAAGTAGCTATAGCCTCCTAGAGCATGAGTTGTCATAGGTCCGCATACATCCGTATGTATTAGACCAAGTAACTCTCCCACCGGTTCACCTTTTCCAGTAAAAGGTAACTTGGTTATCTTGCCTTTTAAGCATGATTCGCATGTATCGAATGAATCAGATTCAAACAATTCCAGAATTCCACATCGGTGTAATTCGGACATGCATTTCTTGCTTGCATGGCCAAGACGATAATGCCACATGTAGGAGTCTAATTGATTATCCTTTCGAGCATGCTTGTTGCTCGCTTCGATATTGAAAAAGTCACTGGATACGTCCAACGTATAAATACCATTGCTCAAAGTTCCAGTCCCATAAAGTACGTCATTCAAAGTTATATAACAACAATTGTTACTAAATGTCAAATGGTAACCATTTCTATTTAAACAGAAAATAGAAACAATGTTCTTTATTAGAGAAGGAACATAATAGCAATTGTCCAGTTCTAAGACTAGTCCACTAGGGAGCTTCAGCAAATAAGTTCCGATGGCGACCACAACAACCTTTGCTTCATTTCCAACTCGCAAATTTGACTTCCCTTTGATGAGTCTTCTTCTATTCCTTAGCCCCTATATGTTATTACATATATGTGAGCCACACCCAGTATCCAATACCCAAGTGTCTAAAGAAATAGAATGACAATCAATAACAAAGATACCTGAAGAGGATGAGGCATTAGATGCCTTCTTCTTCTTCACGGACTCAAGATAAATCTTGCAATTTCTTCGCCAGTGACCCTCCTTGCCACAATGATGGCAAGTGCCCTTTTGTGCTGGTTTTGCCTTCTTAGCCTTTTTCTTCTTCCCTTTCATCTGTTCCATTGACTTCCTCTTAGAACCTTTCCTTAAGGAATCAACTAACAGAACTGCCTTCTCCTCATGCTTCATAGAAGGCTCCACAGTCTTCATCATATTGAGGAGCTCAAGAATAGTGGATTCAAGTTTGTTCATCCGGTAGTTCATCACAAATTGTGAGAAACTCTTGGGCAAACAATGCAGAATTAAGTCAATACTTAATTCATGATCCATCACAAACTCGAGGGTAGCCAGCCGCTCGATTTACCGATTCATCTTTAGCACAAACTGCACTACAGATGAACCTTCTTGCATCTTAGAGGCGAAGAAGAGTCTGGAGACTTCGAATATTTCAGATCTCGCTTGCTCATCAAACAACTCATGAAGATGGAAGACTATGGTATTAGCATCCATATGGTCATGCTACTTTTGCAGCTCGGGTACCATCGCGGCTAGCATGATGCAACTCGCCAGTTCAGAATCAGCCACATGTTTCTGATAGGCCAACAATTGGTCTCGGTTGCATCGTCCTTAGGATGGTTGGGAAGAGGCACTTCGAGGACATACGCGAGCTTTTCTGCCTTGAGAATAATTCTCAAGTTTCTAAGCCAGTCCAAGAAGTTAGGCCCAGTCAATTTGTTCGAATCCAAAATAGTACGCAAATTCAAAGACATCATGATCAATTGATTAACCTAGAAATACAAAATCGAGCATATATGAGAAAGATGGAAAAATGCATCAACATACATTTACAAATCCCATTCATTTTTCAAATTTTAAAACCCCAAAATCACTTTGGGAGATCGTAGGTCCATCTCCGAATAGGCTGATATCCAACATAGATATGAACAACCTTGGAGAGAGTCCAACAAGTCATTCATAGCTACTATGGTAGATATCAAATATACCGATTGCATATCACATATATGCAACTATCATAATGTACTATCAACTAATTGAATGTTCACACATACATCGGGTTGTTAACTCATTAACAAGTATGCATCATATGAATAGCACCCAACTTCACCTCCCTTCACATCAACCTTGGAGAGAGTCCAATAAGCCGATGCTCTAGGTTAAAACCAACCCATTAATCGAGAAATAGTTTTAATATGGTTAGAGTGCATTCAACCAATTAGCCCGGCTTGGAGAGAGTCCAACAACCAAAGTTAATGATTGACCTCTGACTCTTACCATATTAGTATTAAACTATTCCATGGTTTGAACATGTTCGGGTTTGAGCCAGGCTTGGAGAGATTCCAACAACCCAAAAAAGAAATAGAACTCTAGTTCTAACCATATTAATGGAAGGTGTAGGCTTTAATATTGTGTAAGGGTTTTAATGTCTCATCCTCTTTGCATGCAAATAACTATTATCTACATGACATGACATACATGACATATATCTACATGTCACGACACGCATGACATAATGATATACATCTAATGCAATTACATGACATACAATTATGACATGTACAAAATTTCCTTATATGTCATAACTATTTATGGAAATAAAATATATTTGAGATTTGATTCCCCAAATCAAATCATGATTAAATTAGGAAATAAATTTTCAAATCTAATCAAATATTTTATTTATGGAAGGTCTCAATTACGGAAAATGGAAATAAAATATGTTTTAGATTTGATTCCTAAATCAAATCAAGATTAAATTAGGAAACAAATTTCTAAATCTAATCACATATTTTATTTATGGAAAGTGTTAATTTCTATAAATACTTCTAAACTTTCCAAAAGTAGAAGATTTCCAAAAATACTTCTAAACTTTCTAAAATTAGAAAATTTCCATAAATACAATTATGACTATCGCAAAACAATTTTACGATTATGTCGAAACACAACTTGGGCTCTGATACCACTGTGTTGGAGTATGGAGAATACAATCAAAGTTCCACATTGGTAAGACATGGAAAATATCATGTGTTTATAAGATGAAAAGATATCTCCATTGGTATGAGACCTTTTGGGTAAAGTTCAAAAATAAAACTATGAGGGCTTAGGCCCAAAGTGGATAATATCATACTATTGTGGAGATATGTGAATATTATAGGCACTAACACACTGTTGGGTTTCCCCCGGTACCGTGGTGGGTGTGTGTTCGAATATGTTTCGTAAATATATGCACAGTGGAAGAAATAAAAGCAATAAATCAAATTTATTACAACACACACACTACACTCATGCAAGATACATCATGTGTAGACATAATTGCAGTTTCAAATTTTGCAATAAAAGGAAATTATGCTAGTTATACCTGACTTATCACGTGCAACGGGAATAACATCAACTGAAGAAACTCACGCTAGAATTGCCTGTATCTGTATCCACGCCGAGTACCATCGGGATAGCTTCACCAAGCTACGAGCCTTGTCTTCGTAGGAGTCACTAGCCTTGTGTCGAAGACGATGTGATCGAGAGGAGATCACAATCCAAATAAAAAATTCAGATGCAAAATGAGTCCCTAAAAACTTGCTTCTCTGGAGAGGTATTCGTCAATCGATTGACGAATCCTTGGTCCTCCACCTATGAGGATTATCGGAGATCCAATCCCTGACAAGGAAGTCACTGTCGGAGCTCCAAATGCTATCCAAATGACGCTCCGACAAGAAGGAAATAAGCTGTCCAAAAACTGGACAGCTTGGTGGAGGACTTAGCGCCGGCCAAAGGAGGTTGCCGGCTAATCCTTGGTCACCGGAGCCAAGGTGGATCACCGGAGGGGTGGCCGGCAGTAGCTGGATGCCGGTGACACAAAGGGGTGGCAGCTCAAGAGCTGGGCGTGGATCCTCTTGGGCGGCGGCAAGGAGAAGAGAGGGAGAGGAAAGGAAGAAAAGTTTCCAAAAATAAACTTAGGGTTCAAACCTCTAGTCGCGCTTTTATAGAGCGCGTGTTTCTTAACCATTAAGAAACCTTCTCTTTAGAGTTATTGATTCCTAACCAAAACCCATTAACCCGCTCCAATAACT
Organism: Wurfbainia villosa; assembly: GCA_025175895.1. NCBI lineage: Eukaryota > Viridiplantae > Streptophyta > Magnoliopsida > Zingiberales > Zingiberaceae > Wurfbainia > Wurfbainia villosa. The sequence goes on from CM046002.1 coordinate 53,038,502, forward strand.
TAAGTTAAAATAAACCGAACCGAGTTGGTCTATTTTAAGTTAAAACGAACCGAACCAACTTTGGTTCATTCGTCTAAAACAAACCAAACCACTTTGGTTTATTTTCCACCATTGGATTAGAACCAAACCAATTTGGTTCATCCATCATGTCTTCATAAGACTCAGCCCATCCATGCTTCCATTGCGACTGAAATGATTTCATGCTCGCTCCTTGTTTGGTCCAACCAAACCTTGTTTCTCTCGATCAGAGAATCTCATTCTCAAGCTCGTTTTAAATCCTTCGGATTACGCTCGTTGTGTGTGTGACCAAATAGGTTCTCGATTTATGTTGGTCGTCTATAATTAACCATTAATTATAGAACGATCATGAGTGACACCTGTTGGTGCAATCGGCCCAGGTCACGATTGACCGGACTCGAGTTTGACTCAAGCGATGTTTTGATGTTTGACATGGAGGTTTGACATTGATGTCTGATAATATTTTGGGGAGATTGTTGGTGCAATTGACTTGAGTCATGATTGACCGGACTCAAGTTTGACTCGAGGGGGATTTTGATGGCTGACTAGGGTTGACCATGTCATGGAAAGTCCAAGTCTTGAGTACTTGTCATGTAAAGTCCAAGCATGGGTCTTGGCATGAAAAGTCCAACATGGGTTAGCAAGGGAAAGTCCAAGCTTGAGTCTTGACATTTAAGAAGTCCAAGGGGTTTGATATTGGCGATGTAAAGTCCAAGCGAGAGTCTTGGCAGCATAAGTCCAATGATTGACGACGTAAAGTCCAAGTGGAGTCTTGGCAGTGTAAGTCCAATGTGCCTTGGCGGTGTAGATACCGTTAGCATGACATAGCCGATGGAAGCACCTGAAGGCTAGCATATGGATGAACAAGTCATGGATGACTTGGAGGGATCCGATAGACGTGAGACTGACGGAGGTGGCTAGAAGGCTTAGGTCTAGGCTAAGGGTGGTCTAGAAAGTATGGGGGCACCATAATTGGGTTAAAACCTCATGTTTGATGTGTATCAGTCGACTGGGACCATGGGTCAGTTGACTTGTGTAAGTCAACTAGGGTTTGACTGCGGGAAGTGTCCTAGCAGTCGACTACCAGAGCTTGGAAATCGACTGCTAGCCCGAGCAGTCTACTGATCTGGTGATCAGTCGACTGGTGCTCGAGAATTCGAGCACAGAATGGAGTCGGACTCGACTACTGGGGTTAACAGTCGAGTGAAGCCTCTATCAGTCGACTGATGTCCTATCTGTTGGATTTTTTTCAGTGTGGATCGCACTATTGTCTCACAATAATAGTGTCATCAATCGACTGATGGTCCCGAGCAGTCGAGTGATAGGAAAAATCCATCTCATACAGCAGCTTTAAAGGGAGCTCGTGGAGGAGATTTCGATCATGGTTCTTTGGGAGCTTTTGGGGCAAATTGCTGGTGTGATTTAGGGTCTCCAAGGCTACTCTTCAAGCAACCAAAAGCAAGCACTCAAGTTCACATTGTGTAAAGTTTTCTTTACTTATATTTGTGTAGTTTACTTGTATTAGCTTGCATTTACTTCTTATTATTGTAAGAATTGTTGTAAGAGGTTTCTTCGCCTCCGACTTGTGTCGAGAAGGAGTTATTGTTATTGGTGGTGTGTGTATGCATCGCTAGAGCTCGTTTGAGCTCGATCCGTAGAGTAGGAACCATTCGGTTCTGAACCACGTTATATAGTTGTGTTTGCATGTTTGTATCGTGTTATTGTTTTTATTGTTATTATTCCACTGCACACTAACACAACTTGTAGATGCAATCATGATCGAATTCCATCAAGCATCGACGACGCTATTCACCCCCCTCTAGCGGTCACATCGTTCCCAACAATTGGTATCAGAGCCCGGGGCTCTTCTACGACTTCATATTCGGGGGAGCACACTAGAGGGAACAAGATGAAATTTGAAGGAAAATTAGGATGGGACATCCACACACCACCACCATACGACCAAGAGGATTTTCTGGCATGGAGGGCAAGAATGGAGAACTTCTTGATGATGGACATAGAAGATTGGTTCATCATCATGGAAGGCTTTGAACCTCCTAGAGATAAGAAGGGAAATGTCTTGAAGTTGATGAAGTGGACACAAGAGCAACGTCTCAAGTTCAAGACCGAAGTCAAGGTAACAAAGCTTTTAGAAGAGTTGATACCTAATGATATTTTGTGCATGCTAGGGGATTACATGGATGCTAAGGAGCTATGGAGCAAGTTGACAAGATTCCATGGGGAGTCTCACTCGGCACAAGAAGAAGAAAGCTCTTCCTCACAAGCAAGTGAGGATTTAGAAGTTGATAGGGAATCAACATCCGGATCCCGATCGGAAGAGGAAGAAGAGGTGGATTTGGAAGAAGCCTCCACCTCTAGGATTGAAGGGGAGGAGATTAGACCTTCCACTCCGGAGCATCAAGAAGAGCCTTCCACATCCGGCCAAGATGAAAAAGCTCAAACTCCAGCACCTACCACCATCCTAGGTAACTCAAACATATCAATTCATAATAAAAATCATATCATATGTTTTGAGTGTAGGGAATCCGGACACTACAAGAGTAAGTGTTCGAAAATAGTAAGAAAAGCTCCTCCGGCACCAAAAGTCAACAAAAAAGTCAAGGATGCCGATGTCCCCACCAAAAAGAGAAAGGAGCATGTGGTGTGCTTCAAATGTTGACAACCGGGACACTATAGGAGCCAATGTCCTAGGAGAAAAGAAGAAGCATCACAAGTAGAGGGAGCTAAGGCAAACCCTAAGGTAACCTTTAAGTATGCATCTTCTAGTTTAAATGTCAAAAAATATGCTAGGAATTTTAATTCACTTGCAATTTATCATGAAAATCATGTTAGGAATAACAAATACTTTTGTTTAGGAGCTAAAAAATATCCACATTTCAAATAAGAAGAAATTTGGGACTAATGTCCCTAAAAATATCTTACCTAAGGACAAACCTAGATCAAACAACTCTAGACCTATCCTTTCCTAGGGAGACCATTAGGAAGATTGAGGACCACCTAGGTTTTAACCCCAAATGGATTAGGCATATGCCTAGGAAGAACAATGCCCAAAGAATAAATCAAAACTCAAAAATTGGGCAATTAGAAAAGGAAAATCAAGCTTTGAGGTCAAGGTTTGAGAAATTAGAGAAGACCCTTAGGAATATACAAAATCAATTTAAAGGGTCAAATGATCAAAAATCTAGGTCCAAGAGTCAAGGTCTAGAGCCTAGGAGACAAGAGTCATCCAAAGGCAAGAAAGGTTTGGGTCACAAACCTAAGCCTAAAGAGACTAACTACAATGTTCCATTTGATTATGGTGTTGTATGAGCCCTTAGTACCAATTATGAGATGATTGGTGAGGGAAACTTTTGTATCATATCTTATATTACTATAGGCAAACATTGGTTATTATATTTACTTTATGCATGTGCCAGCTAAATAAATATAATAATACCCTTGAATAGTAGGTTCTAATATGTAGTATATCAATTGGTAGAATTGATAATGAGAAGCTGTAGAGAACACTATTCTTAATATTCCTAGTCAAATATTAATAGACAAAAGGGGAATTTTAATACATTGAGACTAGCATGTAGGTTAATGGATGACTTGATCTCACAAGTCATGGATATGAGATATCACATTGACACATGAGTATATATATTGGAGAATATATATATACTGAATTGACCCGCCATGAGAAAGTGTCATGGATCATTATATGAGTGTCATATACTTTCTCATGTGACTATTGATATGAATAGTCCTTAGACCTGAAGTCACTACGGTTCCCTACATAAGGAGTTATGTACTTTGGTATCGTCTAACGTCACATTGTAACAGGGTGCTTTATAATGGTGATCACTGGGTATGTAATGAATTATGCGAAGGGATGTGAATGATGTAGATGAGATCTATCCCTCCTATATGACAGGAGTGATATCTTTGGCCTCTTGTTAGAGTAGGACCACGAAATGCATGGGCATGCTTAAATGAGTCAATATGAGATATTGAGCTTATTTGTTTGAGTGAGTCTACTTGGGGATCAAGAAACACAAAGATCGATAAGGGGATGACACAGTCAATGCCTCATTGATCGATCTAAGATATCAAGGATAGAAGGACACCGTCATACATAATAATAGTCACGAAAAGATTGTCAGATCTTGACTTTCTTGTAACTTGGGTAGCAATGATGTATTGCTAGATGCTGCTCATTGCTTATGTGTCTAAAAGGGGTTTTAGACACATTGCCATTGTTACAAGAGCCTATAGGGTCACAAACAAATGACATTCTATTTTAAAAATCGATTCTTTTAGTTTGACTAAAAGAACAATGAAAATAATGGATGGTCAAGGCTTGAGTCAAAATCAAGTTGGATGAGTTAGACTCAAGCGGGTTACATTTGAGTTGGAATCAAACTAAATTGGATGGATGAAGAATAGATTTGAGTTAGAATCAAGTGAGACTTGAATTAAACTCAATTCGCATGCAAAACTCAAGTTAGACTTGAGTTAAACCCAAGTCACATGCAAAACTCAAGTTAGACTTGAGTTAAACCCAAATCACATGCAAAACTCAAGTTAGACTTGAGTTAAACCCAAGTCACATGCAAAAGGTTTTAATGCATACATGATGCATTAAAAATGCATTGGATTTCAACGTGAAGAATTGGAAGTGGCTTTGAATTGGAAGTGGCTTTTCAATAATGCATTTGATTACAATTCAATGCATTTGATGCACTAGATTTCAACGTGTAGAATGGGAAGAGGCTAGTGGATTTTCAATGATGCATTTGATGCATTGATTTTGGAATTCAAGCATGATAATATATAAGGGTGGAAGAAGAACCAAAGAGTTGGGTGTTCTTTCTTCTTCTTCATCCTCCTAATTTTGGCTAGTTGTTCTACAAAGGTTGCTATCACAACCATATTTCCAAAAGGGATGAGTGTCAGTGTGGATACCTTAGAGATATGGTTATCCTTATCGTATTTAGATCCGACAACTTTGGACTAGTGGGATTGTGAAGGGCTCACTTCAAAGGTATAATACTTCTTCTAGATAGGATCTAGATGGTTAAAAACAATTTATATGTTTTCGCTTGGATCTCTGGTGGGATCAAAAATTTTGTTTCTGCTTTGGTTTTGCGAATCGGTTCACACACATAGTAGGATCCCAACATATGGAACTCAAGTTAGGTCTAGGAAGACCAAGGTTACTAGGGAAGCTATCCCTAAGGGTAACCAAGGTATGTGCCTAGTGGCTAGGGTTTCAAGGAAACCTAGGGAAGCCACTAAGAAGGTTACAAGGGGAGTCACCCCTATAGTTAACCATGGCAAGACCACAATGACCAAGGCTAACAAGCCTAGAAGGGTCATTAGGAGGGTATCTAGGGAGGTCATCCCTAAGGAATACCTAGTAAACCCAAGGAGCTCAAATAAGTTTTGGGTTCCTAGGAGCGTGATCGATTCACGCTAAATGGGTTAGAATGTGTCAACTTTAAATGGATGGGTAGTTAACCTAACCATGGTAAAGGTGTCATTTTAGGTTATTTTCAAGGTTATGGATACCTTGGAAATATATTTGAATTTTAATCCTAAAAGATTTTAGGATGTGCCAATATATTTTTGGAATTATGAAAAATCAATCAAATTGACACAATTTAGGTTTAGAGGTCTTAGTGTGTCATTTTGGGTTTTTGGCACACTTTGGGAATAATTGATAATATGACAAAATGGACGAAATAATATCAAATGGCAATTAGCTTTAAAATTTAGGTATAATATATCTTTATATTTTATTTGTCATGCTTTGTTTGCCATATAACATGCCATTACATCATATCTATTTTTAATCATTTAATATGTCATGATCACGCTTAGGATTAAGATTAAAATGTTATGTATGCTTAAATTCCATCTTATGCCATGGCATCATGATTATGAGCATGTGTTTATTTATATCATCAATAATGCCATAATCATTCATGCATTTAAGTTAATGAAAATTGAGTTAAGGACAATGACATGACTTGAAGTCTCATTTATAAGAGAATCAAGTAGTGTTGCCTTAGAAAATACATGAAGCCATAGTTTAAGATAAACCAAAACCCACATCTCACATCTAAATTGACATGTATATGTATTTTTACACCCTAGATACATGTGAGATGCTAGGATATGAGTTAAGTTCAAGGTGCATAGTTTTTGCATCTAGATGAACTCAAACTCCTCTAAAATCATGTTGTGGATCATTGGCAAAGCTTATGTTCAAGTCATGTACATTAAGCCCAAAGAATATGATCGAATATAGGTTTTCAAAAATATTTTAAAATCACTTTAGAAAACCTTGGTGAAGTCTATCTTTTGATAGCAATCACCATTAATGAAGTTGATACAAAGTGAGCTAAAACATTGAAGTTTTTCTTCACTTTTGAACTTTGTGTCAACTTTACTATTTTATGGGTAAAATATTTTTCAAACATTTTTCACCCATTTTATTATTTATAAGTAATATACATATAAATTTTCATGATTTTTTAATATACGTAGAATTACTTATGTTTTTTTTCAAATTTGATTCTGATAATTGAAAATCGGATTTTTCAGTTATCAGTCGACTGCCCTTGTTGGCAATCGACTGATGGGCATGGCAGTTGACTGATACTTGATAAAGTCGACTGCCAATGCTGATTTCGGGAAAAACAAGGTTGTTTAACCCATTTTCAACTATGGTAAGGTTCCCTAACCACTCCTAACCCTAGGATATACTTTGGGAAGCATTAGAAAGGGTAAAAATCCATTAGATATGGATTAGGAGAGTTGTTAGGATGATGTATCCAATTTAAGGTATGAGAAAGTTCAATGTTGAATTTTAGACCTTATTTTTGATGGTTTAGAGTTCCTATTGGCTTAGAGACTTCCCAAGGATATTGTTGGTGCAATGGTCAAGGGGGAGCAAGCCTTTAGGGGGAGGTATCCATCATGGGATGACGGATGTTATTTTTCCTCATGAGGGGGAGAAATGGGAATTTTGAGATACCCAATTTGGAAATTGGGAGAATTTGTAGGATTTCCTCTCTTGAGTGATATGCGACTTATCACTAGGAAGATTGTAGGCATCCTAGATATTTTTGGACCAAGTGGAAGATTGTAAGATCTTATTGGGACATGAGACATTGACCTCCTTGGAGAGAACCTTCTTGATGTTAGTCAAAAAGAGGGAGAATGTTTGGGAGAATTATTGGAAGAATTTATGGGATTACCAATTTGGGATAATTGGTAAGAATATTTGAGTTAGTGTTCTAACTCAAAGGTATGTGATTTTGTCAAATATAAAAAAGGGGGAGATTGTTGGTGCAATCGGCTCAGGTTACGATTGACCGGACTCGAGTTTGACTCGAGCGATGTTTTGATGTTTGACATGGAGGTTTGACATTGATGTATGATAATGTTTTTTGGGAGATTATTGGTGCAATCGACCTGGGTCATGATTGACCAGACTCGAGTTTGACTCGAGGGGGATTTTAATGGTTGACTAGGGTTGACCATGTCATGGAAAGTCCAAGTCTTGAGTACTTGGCATGTAAAGTCCAAGCATGGCTCTTGGCATGGAAAGTCCAACATGGGTTGGCAAGGGAAAGTCCAAGCTTGAGTCTTGGCATTTGAGAAGTCCAAGGGGTTTGATATTGGCAGCGTAAAGTCCAAGCGGGAGTCTTGGCAGCATAAGTCCAATGGTTGGTGGCGTAAATTCCAAGCGGAGTCTTGGCAGCGTAAGTCCAATGTGCCTTGGCGGTGTAGACACCATTAGCATGACATAGCCGATGGAAGCACCTGAAGGCTAGCGTATGGATGAACAAGTCATGGATGACTTGGAGGGATCCGATAGGCGTGAGGCTGATGGAGGTGGCTAGAAGGCTTAGGTCTAGGCTAAGGGTGGTCTAGCAAGTATGGGGGCACCATACTTGGGTTTAAACCTCATGTTTGAGGTGTATCAGTCGACTAAGACCATGGGTCAGTTGACTGGTATGAGTCAACTAGGGTTTAACTGCGGGAAGTGTCCTAGCAGTCGACTGTAAGAGCTTAGCAGTCGACTGCTGGCCCAAGCAGTCGACTGATCTGGTGATCAGTCGACTGGTGCTAGAAAATTCGGGCACAGAATGGAGTCAGACTCGACTATTGGGGTTAACAGTCGAATGAAGGCTCTCTCAGTTGATTGATGAGTATGATCATTTGACTGATATCCTATCCGTTGGATTTTTCCAGTGTGGATCGCACCATTGTCTCACAGCAACAGTGTCATCAATCGACTGATGGTCCCAAGCAGTCGAGTGATAGGTGAAATCCAGCCCAGGCAACAACTTTAAAGGGAGCTCATGGAGGAGATTTTGATCATGGTTCTTTAGGAGCTTTTGGGGCAAATTGCTGGTGTGATTCCGGGTGTCCAAGGCTACTCTTCAAGCAACTAAAAGCAAGCACTCAAGTTCACATTGTGTAAAATTTTCTTTACTTATATTTGTGTAGTTTACTTGTATTAGCTTGCATTTACTTCTTATTGTTGTAAGAATTATTGTAAGAGGTTTCTCCGCCTCCGACTTGTGTCGAGAAGGAGTTATTGTTATTGGTGGTGTGTGTACGCATCGCTAGAGCTCGTTTGAGCTCGATCCGTTGAGTAGGAACCATTCGATTTCGAACCATGTTATATCGTTGTGTTTACGTGTTTGTATCGTGTTATTATTTTTATTGTTAATATTCCACTGCACACTAACATGACTTGTAGACACAATCGCGATCAAATTCCATCAAGCATCGATGACGCTATTCACCCCCTCTAACGGTCACATCGTTCCCAACATCACCTAGTAGTACATCATGATCCCCAATTAATCAGAAAATCAATGGTTGATTCTAGAACCATTTCTGAACCCCTTCAGCAGCTACAATGAATCGTGCCCCGTTCCCTTCACTCATCTTATACCCACTTGGTTCAGGACATGGTCTATAATGTTAGTCCCCACTAGGTTGATTATGTCACACCTAGCCCAAGTATCATTTCGTCGTCCTACGGATTCTAGTTACTGCATATGTATCCTAGAGTACCTTACTCTAAACATGTAATGCTTTGGCCAAAGACTTTAGTAATAATCCGACGAGAGGCCAAGGGTATACATCTTCTCGCTGTTGGGTTTCCGGCACCGCGGCGTGTGTGTGTTCGATCATGTTTCGTAAACATGTGCACAGCGGAAGCAACAAAAATAATAAATACTCCTATTTATTACAACACACACAACACACGCATGCTATTACAACAAGTGTAGACATAACCGTAAATTAAAATTGCAATAAAAGGAAATTAAACTACGTTATACCTTTCGTATGACGTGTAGCGGGAACGGCATCAACCGGAACGATTCTCGTAAGAATCGTCTCTATCCGTATCCACGCCGAGCTCCTCGGGATGACTTCGCCAAGCCACGAGCTTCGTCTTCGTACGGGTTACTAGCCTCGTGTTGAAGACGACGTGATCGAGAGATGATCACGGTCCGAATCCAAATTCGGACCTAAAACAAGTCCTCAAGACTTGCTTCTCCGGAGAGGTATTCGTCAACCGATTGACGAATCCTTCGTCCTCCACCTCAGAGGATTACCGGAGATCAAATCCCCGGTCTGTTATCCGCTGTCGGAGCACTAACCATCGTCCAAACGACGCTCCGACGAGAGGAGAAGAAGCTGTCCAGAAAACTGGACAGCTTTGGTGGAGGAAATAGGCGCCGGCTAAAGAAGAGATGGAGGCTCACCTTTACACCGAACCCAAGGGAGATCACCGGAGGGTCGCCGGAGGTTCACCGGCCGAAACTTGGACGCCGACAAGGAGATGGCAGCAGCTCAATCAAGTTGGGCGGCAGCCCTTGTTGTTGACGCCAACAACAAGGAGGATGGGTTGGGCGGCCACTAATTGGATTAGGTTTAGGGTTAGGGTTTAATGTTAGTGCTTATAAGATCCACATATCTCCACAATGGCATGATATTGTCCACTTTGGGCCCAAGCCCTCATGGTTTTGTTTTTGGGCTTTACCCAAAAGGCCTCATACCAATGGAGATATCTTTTTTTTCTTATAAGCACATGATCTTTTCCATGTCTTACCAATATGGGACTTTGATTGTATTCCCCATACTCCCAACAATCCCCCCCTCAAACGAAGGACCACATTGGGCCCCCCCTCAAGCCTATCCCTCCTCGAAGGATTTTCTCTGCTTGATGTCCGATCTTCAACCCACCAGGACTTCATGCCAGTTGTTCGGTCCCCCCGACCCAACTAGACTTCCTTCCTGATGTCTGGTTCTCTTGATCTGGACGTGGGAGCTCAACTTCCTTCGTTCGAGGTTCATGGCTTGACATGGACCATGGCTCTGATACCAATTGTTAGTGCTTATAAGATCCACATATCTCCACAATGGCATGATATTGTCCACTTTGGGCCCAAGCCCTCATGGTTTTGTTTTTGGGCTTTACCCAAAAGGCCTCATACCAATGGAGATATCTTTTTTTTCTTATAAGCACATGATCTTTTCCATGTCTTACCAATATGGGACTTTGATTGTATTCCCCATACTCCCAACATTTAATCCCTATTTTATAGAGAACTAATTCTCTTAGTGGTTAATGGATCATATCCATAAAGCCCGTTAACCCGCTCCATTAAGATAAGTTAAAATAAACCAAACCATGATGGTTTATTTTAAGTTAAAACGAACCGAACCAACCTTTGGTTCATTCGTTTAATATAAACCAAACCCTTTGGTTTATTCTCATCCATTGGATTAGGACCAAACCATTTTGGTCCATCCATTATGTCTTCATAAGACACGTCCCATCCACGCTTCCATTGCGACTGAAACAATTTCATGCTCGCTTTATGTTTGGTCCAACCAAACATAGTTTCTCTCGGTCTGAGAATCCCATTCTCAAGCTCGTTTTAAATCCTTTGGATTACACTCGTTGTGCGTGTGACCAAATAGGTTCTCGGTTTATGTTGGCCGTCTATAATTAACCATTAATTATAGAACGATCATGAGTGGCACCTAGTAGTACATCATGATCCCCAATTAACCGGAAAGATCAACGGTTGATCCAGAACTATTTCTGAAACCCTTCAGTAGCTTGAATGAATCGTGCCCCATTCCCTTCACTCATCTTATACCCACTTGGTTCAGGACATGGTATATTGTGTCAGTCCCCACTAGGCTGACTACGTCACACCTAGCCCAAGTATCATTTCCTCGTCCTACGGATTCTAGTTACTCCACATGTATCGAAGAGTACCTTACTCTAAACATGTAATGCTTTGGCCAAAGACTTTAGTAACAATCCGACGAGAGGCCATGGGTATACATCTCCTCGCAAGGAGTGGTGAATCCTTTATAGGCTATTCAAACACCTTCGATCACTGACTTATACCCAATCATCCGGGTCCACATCTCCTTAGAGATGTTTGCTTAAGATTGTGCTTCGTTCAATACGTATTGCGGCTTGAATACATGAGTCGAAGGAACATTACGCGCTTAAGCCGCAAGTGAGAACTTGTTGTATTATACATATATGCAGAGAAACCATATGAAGTCTTACGGTGGTCACTCCAATGAACTAGTTACCATAACTAGCATCCACGATTAACTCGGACATCACTATGTCTCCGGCCGGTGAGAATCGGTGCTTGGATACACCAAGGAGTATACCTCGTGCTAGTCTCGAATTGATGGTGTCCAAATCCATCAATTCATCGACTAGGGATAATTCGATACATCACAATTACACATGTAGAGATACTCACTAGTTGTGATCAATCACAAATTCTCTCATCTTTGTGAATCGTATCGTGGACATTGATAAATGAGTTTAAGATCCAATCAAATACATAAAACATGTATACTCAAATAGTGAATCTTCATTTATCATATAAATGGTTCATACATAAGGCGATTGCCTTAGGACATCTCTCATATTTTACTAACAGACTCCCACTTGGCCTAATGCCAATCGCTACGGTATCCGATACCATAAGCTCTAACATGACCCTCAAACTTACTTTGAGGTAATGCCTTAGTCAAAGGATCCGCTAAGTTCCTTTCAGTGGGAATTTTCTCGATTTGTATTTCGTTCCTACTGATGATCTCTCTGATAAGATGATAGCGGCGAAGCACATGTTTGGATCATTGATGAGACCACATCAAGTTCATAGATGAACTTCTTGATCCAAACCGCTTCCTTTGCTGCTTCCAAAGCTGCAATGTATTCTGCCTTAGTGGCAGAATCCGCTATAGTGTCAAGCTTGGAACCTTTCCAACTTATTGCGCCTCCATTCCAGGTGAATACATACCCAGACAAAGACATGGAATCATCCTTGTCTGTCTGGAGCTGGCATCCGTATACCCACGTATCACCATGTACCCTTCTCCATATATTAGGAACACATCCTTAGTTCTTCTCAAGTACTTAAGGATCGTCTTAACAGCCACCCAATGATCCATTCCTGGATCGGGAGTATCTGCTCGTGACACTCGAGCATACGATACATCGGGCCTCGTACATAACATAGCATACATGATAGATCCTATTGCGGATGCATAGAATCTTACTCATGCAAATCCTCTCGTCTTAGCGCGGACACATAGACTTGAAGGTGTACCCATGCACGATGGGTATAACCTTTCTTGGATTAGACATGCTAAACCTCTTTGCTTTTCGGTCTATATATGTAGCTGCGAAAGACCAAGCAACCGTTTGATCTATCTCTATAGATCTTAATCCAGGATGTAGGTTGCTTCTCCCAGTCTTTCATGGAGAATGTCTTGGATAACCAAACCTTCGATTGTAAGATTGAAACATCGTTTCCTATAAGTATATGTCATCGACATACAATACTAGGAATCTGTTGCCTCCCACTAACCTTCTTGTACACACAAGGTTAAATGCGGATTTTGTGAGAAATCAAACTTTTGATTGTCTCATCAAAGCGGATATTCGACTCTGGATGCTTGCTTCAATCCATAAATGGACCGTCATGATTTGCATACCTTGGTTTTATCAGCGATGTGAAACCCTCGTGTATCATATACACGTCCTCGGCGGAGTTTCCATTAAGGAAAGCTATTTTCACATCCATCGCCATATCTCATAATCATAATGAGCCGCTATGGCGAGCATCCGAATGGATTTAAGCATAGCTACGGCGAATAGGTTTCGTCATAATCAACACCTTGTTTTTGGCGATATCCTTTCGCCACCAATCTAGCCTTATAGGTAATCACATTACCATCCATGTCGGTTTTCTTCTTGAAAACCCACTTGCACCCTATAGGCTTTATGCCTTGGTGGAGTCAACCAAGTTACTTGGTTTTCATACATGGAATCCATTTCGACTTCATGGCACCAAGCCACTTATCCCTTCTGAACTTGTCGGCACTTCTTCATAGCTGGTAGGCTCCTCATCATCAATGAGTAACCGTCGTTCGATTCACTTACGAAATCCATATCTCTCGGGAAATTGCGTGTTCTGCGGATCTCTGAAGATGTGGTGTTACAATAGGTCGATTGCTCATCACTATGAGTTTGTCATTTTTGTGCTTCACCGTATCTCATTAATGTCTATTTGAGTCTCTCGAGCCTCCTCAAGCTCGGCGACACTCCCCTATTTTCTTGCAAGAGAAAAACTCTTTCTAGAACACAAAGATGCTCAAACAAACACCTTTGTTCCACAGATGATAGAATTGGTAACCCTTGTTTCCTTAGGGTATCCAATAAATAGACATTTATCGACTTAGCATCCAATTTGTCCGACACAAATTGGCTTCACATAAGGTGATAACCCCATATCTTCAAGTAAGATACATGAGGTTTCTTACTATTCCATATCTCATATGGAGTAGTAGACTACCTTGGTAGGCATTCTGCTTAACAAGTAAACAAATCCGTCTCAAGTGCATAACCCCAAAAGGACTTGGGAAGAGTCGATGATTCATCATTGACTGACCATGTCCAACAAGGTCCTAAGTTACGCCTCGATATACACCATTATGCCGTGGTGTATAGGGCGGAGTCCATTGAGACAATATGCCATTGTCTCTTAGATAATCAAGAAACTCTTGACTTAAGTATTCACCACCTCGATCCGATCAAGTATTTTAATACTTTGTCATGTTGTTTCTCTACTTCATTTCTGAATTCTTTGAACCTTTCAAAGGCTTCAGACTTGTGTTTCATCAAGAACACATACCCAAACCGTGAGTGATCATCGGTGAAGGTAATGAAGTAGCTATAGCCTCCTAAAGCTTGAGTTCACATAGGTCCACATACATCAAGATGTACTAGACCTAGTAACTCTCCCACTGCTCACCTTTCCAGAAAGGTAACTTAGTCATCTTGCCTTTTAAGCATGATTCACATGTATCGATGAATCCAATTCAACGATTCCGTAATTCCACATCGTGTAATTCGACATGCGCTTTCGCTTACATGGACAAGATGACAATGCCACATGTAGGAGTCTATTTGATTATCCTTTCGAGCACTCTTGTTGCTCGCTTCGATATTGCAAATGTCACTGGATACGTCCAACGTATAAACACCATTGCTTAAAGTTCCAGTCCCATAAAGAACCCCATTCAAAGTTATGTAACAACAATTGTTACTAAACGTCAAATGGAAACCATTTCTATTTAGACAAGAAATAGAAATGATGTTCTTTATCAACGAAGGAACATAAAAGCAATTGTCCAGTTCTAAGACAAGTCCTGTAGGGAGTTTCAACAAATACGTTCCGATGGCGAGTGCAGCAACCTTTGCTTCATTCCCAACACGTAAATTTGCCTCTCCCTTGACGAGTCTTCTTCTATTCCTTAGCCCATGTATGTCATTACATATATGTGAGCCACACCCAGTATCCAATACCCAAGTGTCTAAGCAAATAGAATGACAATCAATAAAGAAGATTTCTGAAGAAGATGGGGCATCCGATGCCTTATCCTTCTTCACGGACTCTTGATAAACCTTGCAATTTCTTCGCCAATGACCCTCCTTGCCATAATGATGGCAAGTGCCCTTTGAGGTTCTGCCTTTTAGCCTTTTTCTTCTTCCCCTTCTGTTGTTCCTTTGACTCCCTCTTAGAACCTTTCTTCGAGGAATCAACTAACAACACTGTCCCCTACTCATGCTTCTTAGAAGGCTCCACAGTCTTCAGCATGTTGAGCAGTACCACAGGTGAACCTCCTAGCATCTCAGAGGTGAAGAGGAGCTTTGAGACTTCGAATCTTTCAAATCTCACTTGCTCATCAACCAACTCACAAAGATGAAGGACTACGATATGAGCATCCATATGCTCATGCTGCTTTCGTAGCTTGGGTTCCATCGTGGCTAGCATGATGCAACTCATTTGTTCAGAATCACTCACATGTTTCTGATAGGCCAACAATTGGTCCAGAATTGCATCATCACTATGATGGGCGGGAAGAGGCGCTTCGAGGACATTTGCAAGCTTTTCACCTTGAGAACAATTCTCAAGTTTCTAAGTCAGTCCAAGAAGTTCGGCCCAGTCAATTTATTCGAATCCAAAATGGAACGCAAATTAAAAGACAACATGATCAATATATTAACTTAGAAATACAAACGAGCATATATGAGAAAGATGATTTTAAAATGCATCAATATACATTTATAAATCCCATTCATTTTTCGAATTCAAAAACCCCAAAATCACTTCGGGAGATCGTAGGTCCATCTCCGAATGGGCTGATATCCATCATAGATAAGAACAACCTTGGAGTGAGTCCAACAAGTCATTCTTAGCTATGATGGTGGGTATCAAGTATACCGATTACATATCATGTATATGTAACTATCACAATGTGCTATCAACTAATTGAATGTTTACACATACATTGGGTTGTTAACACATTAACAAGTATGCATCATATGCATAGCACCCAACTTCACCTCTCTTCACATCGACCTTGGAGTGAGTCCAACAAATCGATGCTCCAAGTTAAAGCCGACCCATTAATCGCGAAATAGTTTTAATATGGTTAGAGCGCATTCAACCAATTAGCCAGGCTTGGAGTGAGTCCAACAACCCAAACTAACGATTGACCTCTGACTCTTACCATATTAGAGTTAAACTATTCCAATGATTTGAACATGTTCAGGTTCGAGCCGGGCTTGGAGTGAGTCCAACAACCCAAACAAGAAATAGAACTCTGGTTCTAACCATATTAATGGAAGGTGTAGGCTTTAATATTGAGTTAGGGTTTTTATGTCTCATCCTCTTTGCATGCAAATAACTATTATCTACATGGCATGGCATACATGGCATACATCTACATGTCACGACACGCATGGCATAATGTTATGCATCTAATGCAATTACATGGCATACAATTATGTCATGTATATATTTCCTTATATGTCATAACTATTTATGGAAATAAAATATGTTTAAGATTTGATTCTCCAAATCAAATCATAATTAAATTAGGAAACAAATTTCCAAATCTAATCACATATTTTATTCATGGAATTATTTGATTAAGGAAAATCTATTTAGGAAACCAATTTCCTAAATCTTTAAAACTACTTATGGAAATAAAATATTTTAAGATTTGATTTCCCAAATCAAATCATTATTAAAATTTGGAAACAAATTTCCAGAATCTAATCAAATATTTTATTTATGGAAAATATCAATTTCCATAAATACTTCCAACTTTCCAAAAGTGGAAGATTTCCATAAACACTTCTAGACTTTCCAAAATTGAAATATTTCCATAAATACTTCTAAATTTCCAAAATTTAGAAAACTTCCAGAAATACATTATGACTATCGCAAAACCATTTTTACGATTATGTCGAAACACAACCTGGGCTCTGATACCACTGTTGGGTTTCCGGCACCGCGGCGTGTGTGTGTTCGATCATGTTTCGTAAACATGTGCACAGCGGAAGCAACAAAAATAATAAATACTCCTATTTATTACAACACACACAACACACGCATGCTATTACAACAAGTGTAGACATAACCGTAAATTAAAATTGCAATAAAAGGAAATTAAACTACGTTATACCTTTCGTATGACGTGTAGCGGGAACGGCATCAACCGGAACGATTCTCGTAAGAATCGTCTCTATCCGTATCCACGCCGAGCTCCTCGGGATGACTTCGCCAAGCCACGAGCTTCGTCTTCGTACGGGTTACTAGCCTCGTGTTGAAGACGACGTGATCGAGAGATGATCACGGTCCGAATCCAAATTCGGACCTAAAACAAGTCCTCAAGACTTGCTTCTCCGGAGAGGTATTCGTCAACCGATTGACGAATCATTCGTCCTCCACCTCAGAGGATTACCGGAGATCAAATCCCCGGTATGTTATCCGCTGTCGGAGCACTAACCGTCGTCCAAACGACGCTCCGACGAGAGGAGAAGAAGCTGTCCAGAAAACTGGACAGCTTTGGTGGAGGAAATAGGCGCCGGCTAAAGAAGAGATGGAGGCTCACCTTTACACCGAACCCAAGGGAGATCACCGGAGGGTCGCCGGAGGTTCACCGGCCGAAACTTGGACGCCGACAAGGAGATGGCAGCAGCTCAATCAAGTTGGGCGGCAGCCCTTGTTGTTGACGCCAACAACAAGGAGGATGGGTTGGGCGGCCACTAATTGGATTAGGTTTAGGGTTAGGGTTTAATCCCTATTTTATAGAGAACTAATTCTCTTAGTGGTTAATGGATCATATCCATAAAGCCCGTTAACCCGCTCCATTAAGATAAGTTAAAATAAACCAAACCATGATGGTTTATTTTAAGTTAAAACGAACCGAACCAACCTTTGGTTCATTCGTTTAATATAAACCAAACCCTTTGGTTTATTCTCATCCATTGGATTAGGACCAAACCATTTTGGTCCATCCATTATGTCTTCATAAGACACGGCCCATCCACGCTTCCATTGCGACTGAAACAATTTCATGCTCGCTTTATGTTTGGTCCAACCAAACATAGTTTCTCTCGGTCTGAGAATCCCATTCTCAAGCTCGTTTTAAATCCTTTGGATTACACTCGTTGTGCGTGTGACCAAATAGGTTCTCGGTTTATGTTGGCCGTCTATAATTAACCATTAATTATAGAACGCTCATGAGTGGCACCTAGTAGTACATCATGATCCCCAATTAACCGAAAAGATCAACGGTTGATCCAGAACTATTTCTGAAACCCTTCAGTAGCTTGAATGAATCGTGCCCCATTCCCTTCACTCATCTTATACCCACTTGGTTCAGGACATGGTATATTGTGTCAGTCCCCACTAGGCTGACTATGTCACACCTAGCCCAAGTATCATTTCCTCGTCCTACGGATTCTAGTTACTCCACATGTATCGAAGAGTACCTTACTCTAAACATGTAATGCTTTGGCCAAAGACTTTAGTAACAATCCGACGAGAGGCCATGGGTATACATCTCCTCGCAAGGAGTGGTGAATCCTTTATAGGCTATTCAAACACCTTCGATCACTTCGACTTATACCCAATCATCCCGGGTCCACATCTCCTTAGAGATGTTTGCTTAAGATGTCAAAGCATAAGTCTCCATGATCAAGATGACTTGAATACCGCAAGTCAAAGGAACATCGCACTTAAGCCACACTAAGAACTTCATTGACATATCTATATATGCAGAGAACCATATGAAGTCTTACGGCTGGTCACTCCAATGAACTAGTTACCATAACTAGCATCCACGATTAACTCCGGACATCACTATGTCTCCAGCAAGTGAGAATCAGCTGCTTGGATACACCAAGGAGTATACCTCGTGCTAGTCTCGACAGAATTGATGGTGTCCAAATCCATCAATTCATCGACTAGGGATAATTCTGATACATCACAATTACACATGTAGAGATACTCACTAGTTGTGATCCAATCATAAATTCTCTCATGCTGTGAATCGTATCGTGGACATTCAGTAAATGAGTTTAAGATCCAATCAAATACATTAAACATGTATACTCAAATAGTGAATCTTCATTTATCATATAAATGGTTCATACATAAGGCGATTGCCTTAGGACATCTCTCATATATTACTAACACTCGCAAGGAGTGGTGAATCCTTTATAGGCTATTCAAACACCTTTGGCCACTTCGACTTATACCCAATCATCTCGGATCCACATCTCCTCGGAGATGCTTGCTTAAGATGTCAAAGCATAAGTCTTCATGACCAAGATGACTTGAATACTGCAAGTCGAAGGAACATCGCACTTAAGATGCTATAAGAACTTCATTGACATATCCATATATGTTGAGAACCATATGAAGTCTTATAGCTGGTCACTCTAATGAACTAGTTACCATAACTAGCATCCATAATTAACTCCAGACATCACAATGTCTCCAACCAGTCAGAATCATCTTCTTGGTTACACCAAAGAGTATACCTCGTGCTAGTCTTGACAGAATTGATGGTGTCCAAATCCATCAATTCATCAACTAGGGATAATTCCAATACATCACAATTACACATGTAGAGATACTCACTAGTTGTGATCCAATCACAAATTCTCTCATGTTGTGAATCGTATTATGGACATTCAATAAATGAGTTTAAGATCTAATCAAATATATGAAAACATGTATACTCAAATAGAGAATCTTCATTTATCATATAAATGGTTTAATCATAAGGCGATTGCCTTAGGACACCTCTCATATATAACTAACAGCATCAACGGCTCAACAGCAGATTCTCCCAGGATCCCGAGATGTCGAGGCTATCAGACTTTCCACCTCGTCCACCATACTAGAGGTATGCTTCACTTAAGTCTGGGGGGGGACCCCAAGTTTTGTTTTGTTTCTAGCAGTAGGTTCTTTCCTATTGTTTGCATTTTAGTTAGCATTCATGCATTAGTTGTTTTAGTTTCTTTCGACACTTAGTTTTTGCTACCTATAAGCTGCCTCAGTAGTATTTTTTTAAAAGTTTTCTTCATGAGTTGTTTCCATGAGTAGTGTAACTTAATTTGCCTCATGGTATTTTATTTTATTGGCTCTGAATGAATGTTCTAGACTTACACTGGTTAGCTTTTATTCTACACATACTTATGTCGAACTTTCTGAAAGGGAGAGTTTAGTACATACCTAGTTATGATTCATCTGGTTGTCTAGTACTTTGGAATCCACAGGTGACCCTAAGGTTAGCATTTTAGTTACTGGAGATGCTCGGATTGTGTAAAGCCATTCAGAAAAATCAAAATCCCAGTGAGCCGAAATAATAAAAGAGAGAAAAGAAAAATAAAAAGAGAGAGAAAAGGAAATAAAAAAAAATAAAAGAAAGAGGAAAAAGAGATTAGTCTTGTTAGATTTACGATATAAGGAGACTTCGTAGAGGATTTGGAGCTGTCGATTTTTGGTGATTTGGGAGGAGATTTGTTGCTGCATTCTAGACCATTCAAAGTGCAAGCAATCAAAAGCGATATTTTGTAAAGTGTTTTCACTTGTTTCTTTCATTTGCTATTGTATTTAGTATTTCCTTGTTGTAAGCTCTTTATTGTACGAGGTTTCTCTATTGAGGATCGGTGTTACACTAGAGGGGGGGGGGTGAATAGCTTCTTCTACGATTTTGATTTCGATCGATCTCGTGCTTGTTTACAATATGTTAGTGCAATGGAATATACGCGCATAATAAAAACAAATACACGACAAACATGAACACGTAGATTTTACGTGGTTCAGAACTAGGGTTTCTACTCCATAGGACAAGCTCTAATTGGGCTCTAGTGATGCACACCACCACTATCAAACTTCTCCTTCTTAGTATGACACCAGAGGTGGAGAAACCC
This sequence comes from Wurfbainia villosa, assembly GCA_025175895.1. Lineage (NCBI taxonomy): Eukaryota > Viridiplantae > Streptophyta > Magnoliopsida > Zingiberales > Zingiberaceae > Wurfbainia > Wurfbainia villosa. The sequence goes on from CM046002.1 coordinate 53,059,401, forward strand.
CTTACTATAAGTGTTTACAATAATAAACAAGAAGATATAAACAAATACATGGATAAAACAAAAATAAAAGTAAAGAACACTTTACAAAAACCTAATTGCTTGCTTTCTTGTTAGTTTCTTTGGATTGCTCTTTAAGTTCGTGAAAGAAACAACACTTCCCCTTCAAAATCACTCTAAAAATCACTTGAAAAATCCTCCCCAAGGTGCTCCTTTTATAACCTATATCAGGATGATTTCACACCTAACAATCGACTGCCAAAAGACACCAATCGACTGCTAGCCTATCCGTTGTCTCACAACAACTCCATCCACGTTGGAATTTATCTAACAGATACCCCAGTAGTTGACTGCCCTTACCAGTAGTCGACTACATAAAAATCTATGGGCTACTACAGTGCCATAAGTCAACTGCCCATACACGACAATTGATTGCCATAACCTCAGTCTAGTAGTAGAGCCTTAGTAGGCTAGTCATAATCCCAGTCGCCTGATGCGAGTCAATTGAGCTCCCGAGTGCTGAACATTCGGCCAGCCGACTGGTCCATAATCCTAGTCGATTGCTAAATCTCAAACATGAGGTTTAACCCAAGTATGACCCCCTCATACTTGATACTCAACCATATCCTAGACCTAAGTATTCTAGCCACCTCCATCAGCCTCACGCCTCTTGGATATTATGAGTTCGTGACTCTTCATCCTTCACGTTAGCCTTCAAGCATTTCCATCGGCTATGTCATGCTAACCGGGTCCTTTGCTAAGATTCATCTAGACTTATGCTGCCAAGACCACATGCTTGGACTTTACGCTGCCAAAACTTCACCCTTGGGCTTTCCCATTGCCAAGCCTCAATGCTTGGACTTTCTTGCCAAGATCCATTTGGATTTACGCCGCCAAGACTACACGCTGCAAAAACTACATCCTTGGATTTTCCCATTGCCAAGACCATGCTTTGACTTTCCATGCCAAGACCATGCTTGGACTTTCCCTTGCCAAGAACATTCTTGGACTTTCCTTACCAACTTCATGTTGGACTTTCCAATTTCCAAAGTTCACCTAGACTTTACGATGCCAAAACTACACACTTGGACTTATGCTGCCAAGACTTTACCTTTGGACTTCCCTTGCCAAATATCCATATTCGGGCTTTCCTTGTCAAGTATCCAAACTTGGACTTCTGAGGTTGATTGCTCCAACAATCTTCCCCAAATAATCTCCTCCATATGACTTTGGATATCCCAATCATCCACTAGTCATATGGTCAACATATGGTCAAACCATATAGTCAAACAATGATCAAACCCATTATCAAATATCAAAACACTACTTGAGTCCCACTAGAGTTTGGTCAACATTGATTCGAGGCATATTACACCAACAATCTCCCCATTTTTGATGTTTGACAATACCTTTAAGTTAGGCTAACAATAACCCAACTTAACTCTTCCAATGTCAAAGCATAGTAAAGGTTTATCTAACTTAAACCTTACTTCTCCCCCTTTGGCATACATAAAAAAGACTACCAAGGTTTTCAATGCCTCATCTCTCAAAGAGATCATACATTCTCCCACTTGGTCCAAAAACATCTTTGATGCCTTCACTCTTCCTAGTGATAAATCCCATATCACTAAATGAGAGGCAATCCATAAAGAAGGTACCTAAACTCTCATTTCTCCCCCTTTGTAATCAAAATTGCATCCATCATCCCTTGATGGGCACACTCTTCCTAAAGGCTTACTCCCCTTTGACCATTGCACCAAAAATGTACATGGAGAGTTCCTAAGCCTATAGGAAACTTAAACCATCGAAAATAAGGCTAAAAGTTGAAACATTACAAAACTTAATTGCATTATTGCTTGTTGGTTGCTTTGGATTGCTCTTGAAGGTCTGAAAAGCAACAACACTTCCCCTTCAAAATCACCCCAAAAATCACTTGCAAAATCATCCCCAAGCTGTTCCTTTTATAACCTATATCGAGATGATTTTACGCCTAGCAATCGACTACCAAAAGACACCAGTCGACTGCTAGCCTATCCCTTGTCTCACAACAACTCCATCCACATTTGAATCTATCCAACGGATATCCCAGTAGTCGACTGCCCTTACCAACAGTCAACTGCTGTCTAGTAATTGATTGGCCATTCGACTACACAAAAATCTATGAGCTATTACAGTGCCATCAGTCGACTGTCACAACCTCAGTCGAGCAGTCGACTGGTCATAATCCCAGTCGAATGATGTGAGTCAACTGGGCTCCCGAGTGTTGAACACTCAGCCAGTCAACTGGTACACCTCAAACATGAGGTTTAACCCAAGTATGATCCCCTCATATTTAATACTCACCTATAACCTAGACCTAAGCCTTCTAGCTACCTCCATCAGCCTCACGCTTCTCGGATCCCTCGAGTCTATGTCTCTTCATCCTTCGCATTAGCCTTCAGGCGCTTCCATCAGCTATGTCATGCTAATTGGGTCCTTTGCTAAGATTTATTTGGACTTATGTTGCCAAGACCACATGCTTGGGTTTTACGCCGCCAAAACCTCACCCTTGGACTTTCCTATTGCCAAGCCTCAATGCTTGGACTTTCTTGCCAAGATCCATTTAGACTTACACCACCAAGACTACACTCTTGGACTTTATGCTGCAAAAACTACATCCTTGAGCTTTCCCATTGCTAAGACCATGCTTGGACTTTCCATGCCAAGACCATGCTTGGACTTTCCCTTGCCAAGAACATTCTTGGGCTCTTCTTGCCAACTCCATGTTGGACTTTCTAATTGCCAAAGTTCACCTAGACTTTATGCCGCAAAGACTACACACTTAAACTTATGTTGCCAAGACTTTACCTTTGGATTTCCCTTTCCAAATATCCATATTTGGGCTCTCCTTGCTAAGTATCCAAACTTGGACCTCGGAGGTTGATTGCTCCAACAATCTCTCCCAAACAACCTCCTCCATATGACTTTGGATATCCCAATCATCCACTAGTTATATGGTTAACATATAATCAAACCATATAGTCAAACAATGGTCAAACCCATTGTCAAACATAAAAACATTACTCGAGTCCCACTCGAGTTTGGTCAACATTGACCTAGGGCATATTGCACTAACATTTTCCACCTCCGGCATGTTGCCGAGAAGGAGAGAGTTATTAGTGGTGTGGAACTAGAGATCGACCATGGATTAGGAACCGTAGAATCAATCCCTTCAATTATGATTATGATTTCTTCTTCCTTCTGCTCCCAACTATTAGGATTGAAGGCCCGACTAGAAGGGGGGGGGTGAATGGCCTTTCTTGATTATTCTACAAGAGTTGTTAGCAAAAGAGCAAATAAAAATGGAAGCTAAAATGAAATTAAACAAGATAATGCTAACACAAGTCTTTAACGTGGTACACGGTCTCTTGCTGCTAGTCCACGACAATCCTTTAGGTGGATCACTCCTTCAACCCTTCACTATTTTCTCCTTTAGATAAACACAAGGTGGAGAAGAACCTTCTTACAACAAACTCCTCTTCTCACAAGATAATAGAAGTAGAATTAGTGAAGTAGAGAGTAAAAACACTTAGAGTGCTTGAGTGTAAGATTTGGAATGAAGCACTAGCCTCGTCAAGGCTCTCAAGACCTCCTTTTATAGATAGGAGACTATTTTTTCCATTGGGCATGCAACAGTCGACTGTTGCAAGCTAGAAGTCGACTGTGGTTGTAGTTGACCGACACCAACGACTTTTGACCAAGCCTGATCCGTGGTCATCATAGCTCAATGATATACTGATCAGTCAACTGATCACACTAGTAGTCGACTAATCTAGTTATCAGTTCGATTGCTCAAGCAATCAGTCGGCTATGAGAGGTTCTCTGCCTGACCAGTAGACTGCTAAACCCAAGTGATAAATCCCATATCACTAAATGAGAGGCAATCTATAATGAGAGGCAATCCATATCACTAAACAATACTCCAAGCAGCAGTCGACTGGTTTTTGCAAAATGCAGAAATCAGATTTCAGAATCAGATTTTGATAAATCATAAGTAATTATATATATTTTAAAAAATCATGAAAATTCATACGTACATTACTTATATGAAATACAATGGGTGAAAAATATTTTTATAATAAAATACCCATTAAATTGCAAAATTGATACAAAGTTCAAAACCATTGAAAACTTCAATATTTTTGTCTAACTTTGTGCCAACTTGTTTAATGGTGATTACTATAAAAAAATAGACTTCACCAAGGGTTTTCAAAATAATTTTAAAATGTTTTCAAAACCTTGTTTTGAACCATGGTCTATAGGCTAGATGTACATGACTTGTACATTATCTTTCCTCATGATTCATTAATGCCATATTATGAGTTCGAGTTCAACTAGATGTAACATCTAAGCACCTTGAACTTAACTCATTTTCCTAACATTTCACATGTGTCTAAGGTGCATCAATACACACACATGTCAATTTATAGTCTTTGTGAGATGTGAGTTTAGGTTCTTCCCTAATCTAAGGTCTCATGTATTTTATCTAGGCAACTCTATTTGATTCCCTTATCATAGGACTTCAAATCATGCGATTATCCTTAATTCAATTTTAATTATCCTTAATGTACGAAATATGATCATGACATATAATGATTGCATAATTTAAAGAATAGCTAATGAATCATGATGTCATGACATAATATAAACCTAAATACAAACATGACATATATTACCCTAAATATTATCATAACATTTTATATGATTAATATGAAGCATGATGTCATGACATGACATATGTAAAATAACATAAAATACCAAGGTATAGAATACCTAAGTTTTAAATTAAATTTCCATTTTCTAAAATTATATCAATTTTTCCATAATGCACTAATCTCTCAAGTGTGCCAAAAATCCAAAATGCTACACCATTATTTTAACCTATCTTGTGTCAATTTTGATCAATTTTTCAAACTTCTTTAATTCTATTGGCACATCCTAAAATCCTTTAGGATTAAAATTCTAATTTCATTTCCAAAGTATCACTTAACCTCGAAAATATCCTAATGTGTCAACTCTACCATGGTTAGGTTAACGACCCATCCATTTGAGGTTGACACACCCTAACCTATCTAGCGTGAGAGAATCATACTCCTAGGAATCCAATACCTATTGGAGTTCCTTGGGTTAACTAGGTACTCATTAGAGATAACTTCCCTAGCTATCCTCCTAATAACCCTCCTATACTTTGAAGCCTTGGTCATTTGGATCTTTTCAAGGTTAACTCTAGGGGTAACTCCCCTTGTAACCTTGCTAGAGACATTCTTAGGCCTTTTAGAGGCCTTGTCACTTCATGTTAGTATCAACTCTTAGTGCCAATCATGAGATGATTGATTAGGGATCTTATGTATCATATTTCATTAATAATAGGCAAAGATTGATTATTATATTTACTTTATGTGTGTGCCAATAAATAAATATAATAATGCCCTTGAATAGTAGGTTATGAGAAGCTGTAGAGAACACTATACTTAAACATTCCTAGTCAAGTATTGTATTAATAGACAAAGGGATATATTGATACATTGAGACTAACATGTAGGTCAATGGATGACTTGATCTCACAAGTCATGGATATGTGATATCACATTGACACATGGGTATATATATTGGAGAATATATGTGGAGATACGGTTATTCTTATTGTATTGAGATCTGGGAGCACTTGGATTAGCAGGATTGCGAAGGGCTCACATCGAAGGTATACTTCTTCTTCTAGATAAGATCTAGAAAAGTAAGATAATCTAAAACAATTTATATGTTCCACATGGATCTCTAGAGGGATATGGTTTATATTTATTTTCTACTGCGGTTGTGCGAAGTATTCGCCCGCGATATTATGAATGTTATTGCACACGAACGCGTCCCCAAATCTCATGATGGATATCATCAAGGACTCGAAGCGCATGCTCATGCTCAACACCTGCAAGTGCACGGATGTCGTCAAGTAATAAAAGATTATCGATCCCACAGGGACTGGAATTCGAATACTGATATGTTTAATGGTTGAAATTGTTCGGAAGTAAGCTCTAAGAGGTTTCGATTTGCGAGGGTTGTCGGTGGGCTAAACTCTAATACGGTGTCGCACGGAGGAAGAAGGGAGCATGCCGAGGTCTTCAAAAGGGATTCTAGAACTTCAATTTTGCTTGTGTGTCGCAAAATGTGCTATCAACTGGGCGTTGTCTAAATGTCTAGCTATGGTTTTGTGGAAGGGACATCATACACTCTCTCGATGAGCCATCGCATCTACCGGGAGCTATCTCTGCCTTACAAGGATGGGATAGACGGTACGAGGATGCCGAATCAATCCCTGCGACGAATCGTTTCCAATTCCATCGCATCCTTCTACCCATGGTTACAGAAGATCTGGTTTACCCCTAGGTTCCTTGTATAAAATCTCCTAAATCTTAGATACGAGGGCTGTCACCCCTCGTATCGCCTAAGCATAGCAGGTAGAAAACCAAACACTCATAGATATGGGTATAAACAATTTCCAATTGCCAGATTAAACTCAAAAACAGAATTTAACGTGAACCAACATGTAATGCACACACAAGCTACTCCCTCATCCTAGAATCAAAGGAACTGCTCCATGTATATAAGAGAGGAATCACAAAGCATGTACATGTTCGAATACATCAGAAATAAAGTGCAGGAACAAGGAATTACAATGCCTACATGGTCTTCTCTCCGGCGTTGAAGTGCAAAGCGTGGACCTCCGGCGACATTCTTCCTCCCCGTTGTGAGTCCCCGAAGCTTTTTAGGGCTTCAGTGTGCCGTCCTAACCGTCGTGCCTCCCCCCTAGGGTTTGGGCGGAGCCATCCTTATATAGACATCACCTCGGAATGCTGCAAAATTCAGAAAAAGCCCTAGTCGCGCAAATTTGGTGGCCCGCCACACGACCGTGTATTTCCACACGGCTAGGCTGTGTGCGACCCTAGGGTGGCTGATCTCGCCCATTGGACACGACCATGTGTAGCCACACTGTTAGGGATCTTTGGAAGGCAAGAGGGCGAGTGAATAGCCTCTTTTTATTTCTACACAAATGGTTAGCGGAAGAAAAAACCAAAATACTAAAGAAACAAAGACAAGCGCTAACAAAGACAATTTACGTGGTTCGGAGATTAAGCTCCTACTCCACAGCGATCCGTAAGGTGGATCAACCCAAGCCAATCTTCACTAAGATCTCCTTTGAGGTGGAGAAGCCTTCTTCACAAATGAACCTCTCTTCTTACAAATGATAGAAGTGAAATTAGAGAAGAAGAGGTTAGAAATCACTTAGAAAGCTTTAGAACACTTAGGGAGTTTGAGAGTATAAGTATGAATATAAGCACTAGCCTCATCAAGCACCCCATGGCCTCCTTTTATAGGAAAGCCGCTGATTTTCCCATTGGAGGACCATCAGTTGACTGATGTTCTTCATCAATCGACTGCAGCCGCAGCTAACGGCTTCTGGCGAGGCGAATTTACGGGATTCGTAGTCGTCATCACCAAAGGGAGGGCTATCAGTCGACTACCAAAAGCAGCAGTTCGACTGATGCTGCCCGTAGCCGACTGGCTAGTCGGCTATGAGCCTTTCTGTTCGTGGCAGTCGACTACCAATAATGGCAGTCGACTGCTAGCTTGTATGCGACAATCCGGTCCGAGTCGACTATCATCAGTTCGACTAGGATAACTCCTAGTCGACTGCCAGCAGTTCTCCAACCTCTAATATTGCATATTGAAGGCCAGTTTGATTGCCATAATGTTCCAGTCGACTGGCACACCCCAAGTATGACTAATTTATACTTGAAAATATACCCTAAGCCTAGACTTAACCTTCAAGATTCTCTATCATCCTTGCGCCTCCAGGATTTCTCTAAGTCCACGACTCCATCCATGTGCTTTCCTTCAAAAGCTTCCTTCGATTTCGTCATGCTTTGGGTTTCTTCTTTGCCAAAAGTCCTCTTGGACTTTACGCCGCCAAAACTACATGCTTGGACTTACGCTACCAAGACCTCGCATTTGGACTTCCTTTGCCGAGGTCCGCTTGGACTTCTCTTTACCAAGCCTTCATACTTAGATTTTCCTGTCACTTAACACAATCATAGTTAGATCACAAATATTGCCTAACTTAGATGATTATCCAAACATCAAAACATATAAAAACTTGGGGCACTATTGCACCAACAATCTCCCCCTTTTTGATGTTTGGCAATCATTTAAGTTAGGTTTTTAACATATCCACACAATGAAAGCATCATATTTCCAATATGAATTCTAACTTAAAGTTTCCTTCTCCCCCTTTGACATACATCAAAAAGAGAAGGATTCATATAATGATAAGTTCATGAAAGAATTAAATTGGTTATGTCTTGAACTAAGGTATAAGATCGATATGAGGCTCCCCCTTAATCCAAGACATGGTTCATGAAGTGTTAAAAACATGTGGAGCAAAACATAAACAATAGAATAAGCAAATATGTCCTAACTTTGCACCAACAATGCATAAATGAAATCCTTCTTTCCATACAGGTTATCATTAATATACTATGGGAATAATGGTATGGAGATATAAGATCCAAAATTGGACTTTTAAATGATGAAAATAGGTTTTCCAAATTTCAAAACAAAGGTCAATTGATCGACTGATATTGTCATCACCAATAATCTGTGGCGACCCAATAACGTAATATCAGATAACTCTGAAATCAGAGTTTTTCAGTCGAGGTTCAAAAATGCATAGGAAATTTCGTGGATGTCCAAAAATCATGAAACTCGGAAAACACATTATTTATGACTAATATAATGTGTGAAAAATATTAGACTAAAATTATGCTCATCAGATTAACGGATTCAAAATGACAAAAATATATAAAAAAAAGTTGGATTGTATCGTATCAATACTCTTAACGAGGATTACAATAAAGGTTTTTAAAAACACTTAGTAATATGTGTTCAATTCCTAAACTTTAAAATATCAACCCGTAGTAATATAGACATGAATAGAGATGAACTAAAAACAACTCTATTTCATTAACCAAAAAGTTATTAACAAAAGTCTGAGTTAGTGCCGTACATATGGCCAAAACAAAATACAAAATACAGGCTATCTAGAGATCATCATCATCAACATCCATCGGTATGGACGATGAACCATTGTGAGGGGGCGGATGTCTGGGTGCAGGAGGGCGGAGAATCGCCAGAATGTCCTGCTGTTGTCGGTGCATCCCACTCACCAGGGAGAGGAGCTCCTGGTGCTCCCGGTGAAGCTCCTGGTGCCCCAAACGAAGCTCCTCAAAGCGTGCATCCATTATCTCTGCAAAGGCATCAAAGTGGGCTACAAAAGCTGAGTCCTACATAACGGCACCGCCTGTAGCATCCTCCACAGCAGCACCATCAGCAGCAACACCCGCAGCAGTGGCACCCACCGGTGCCGGAGCACCGTCTGCCGACCGTCATGCAGGGTCCCAGATAATGGATCCCTCGTGGGGCTTCAAGCCCCCCAAAGAGAAGCTCCGAGAGTTCATTTGGTCATATTTCTTGGTCATGGGCTTAATGACCCTCTTGGTCACATTGATGCCAACGAAACCCAGCCACTGAGTAAGTACATTACCAAATGGCATATGAACCTTCCCATTGTTCGGCCTGATGAAATGAGTGATGCAATGGAAGGTGTTGAAACCAATATTGATATCTAAACTCTGACGAAATATATGCATAAGGAAGAAGTGAACAGGTCGGACCAAAGCCAACCCACGGGTAACTATCGGAAGAATGTAACGAGCAATGACCTTATAAAGGACATTATCATGAGCAAAAAGTTCTTAGGATTGGAAAAGATTAGTATTTAGAGGATGAGGAGAATTGTAGAAGAGTGCATGAAGAGAGTCTAGAGAGATATCCTCGAAGGGAGGCGGAAGTGGCTCACTCCAAGAAGGATAAAAGATGAACTCATTCTCGGAAGGGTGACATTCGAGAAAATCTGTCCAAATCTAGGGCTGAAATCCAGATCGCATTGAGAAATACGAGTCCAATACCTCAAGCCATCCCCAACCAGTCACAAGTTGTTGAAAATCTCAGAAAGTAGGGTAATGTTGACCGGGTGGTCACAAAATACCAAGGACTCAAGGTTGTAGAATTGGACAATCTGGACAATGTCGAAGCAGTTGTCCTTAATAAATTTGGGGTCTAATGATCGAGGAGGGATGAGTTGAAATTTATTTTTATGGAATGCATGTTCAAGGGTCAAATTCGAAAACCTAGGATCGGTCGTGGGTGGAGGGTTCGACTAACCCTCGTTGACAGGTGGTAATCGGGTACGCTTAGATGCAAGGTGCTTAACTCTAAATGTGCAGATTGAAAGGAAAAGGGAACAATGCAGGTCAAGAATTCATGATGATGAAGAATGCATCACAAAAATAAACAAACACAACATTGGTTAGTGAATCAAAAATAGATAAGCAACCAATCCAAGAGCAGGGCTGAGGGTTTACCTAGGAGGCATGGTGGAAGGCTGCTAATGACCAAAGAATGGCACCGAAGTCTATGTTCCACAAAGCCCTAATCGAAGGAATGGGCTGTGGTGGAGACAAGGGTGTGAAATGGTGAAAGGAGGGGGTCCTCGAGTCGAAGAAACCTTCAAGCATGAGAATCGGCCGGTGAGATCGCCGGAAAAAGGAAGAAAGAGGCGAGAAGATCACAGCGGAAATGTTCGTCGAAAGAAGAAGAAGAGGGGGGTTCGAATTTTTGGCGAGTCGAACTGGTGGGATAACCCTAAAATCTACAACATCAATCGACTGTCGTTATTCGATAGTCAAACTGATAAAGGTCAGTCGAACCGACCAGCCAGCTACGAACGGTTCTGTGCACGACAATCGACTGCCATAAATAGTAGTCGAACTGCCAGTGAACCGGGTTAGCTCGGTTCAGGGAAAGGCATATCAGTCGAACTAGTGATAGGCGCCAGTGACTGCTATCAGTCTGATAGGTTTTCTGGCTAGATTGGAAAATGTGTAATTAATAAAAATAAAAAAATTACGAAATTTTGTGGTCAACTTTGTTAGATCATTTCCTATCACGGAAAAATGGTTTTAAAAATATGTCACTTATAGATTTTGGTATTGACACAAACTCGAGATTTAGCAAAAGTTATGAAATTTTTGCAAGCTTTGTATCACTTTTGCTTATCAATTGAAAACTATTTTTTTTCAAAGTATGATAAACATAGTTTAAATTATATTTTATTTGACATTTTCAATCATATTCTTGGAGCTATATGCCCATCAATTGTGCATAAGCCTTCCCAATGATTGATCCAATGAAGGATTAATGTCTCTAGATGTCACTTTGGTTCATAATAATGCATCATAACAAGCATAATGTGTTAGTGCTTATAAGCTCCACATATCTCCACAATGGCATGATATTGTCCACTTTGGGTCTAAGCCCTCATGGTTTTATTTTTGGGCTTTACCCAAAAGGCCTCATACCAATGGAGATATCTTTTTTCTTATAAGCACATGATCTTTTCCATGTCTTACCAATGTGGGACTTTGATTGTATTCCTAATACTCCCAACAATCCCCCCCTCAAACGAAGGACCACATTGGGCCCCCCCTCAAGCCTATCCCTCCTCGAAGGATTTTCTCTGCTAGATGTCCGATCTTCAACCCACCAGAACTTCCTGCCAGTTGTTCGGTCCCCCCGACCCAACTAGACTTCCTTCCTGATGTCTGGTTCTCTTGATTCGGACGTGGGAGCTCAACTTCCTTCGTTCGAGGTTCATGGCTTGACATGGACCATGGCTCTGATACCAATTGTTAGTGCATATAAGATCCACATATCTCCACAATGGTATGATATTGTCCACTTTGGGCCCAAGCCCTCATGGTTTTATTTTTGGGCTTTACCCAAAAGGCCTCATACCAATGGAGATATCTTTTTTCTTATAAGCACATGATCTTTTCCATGTCTTACCAATGTGGGACTTTGATTGTATTCCTCATACTCCCAACATAATGAACCAAGTGAATCTTCCTAACATCTCACATGTTGTCTAAGTGGCTTAATACAAAAATCATGGTTTCTTAGGTGTTTTGTGAGATGCTTAAAGGTATAAAACCTAGAATTTCTATAGGATCATGCAAAGCTAGACCACTTATTCTACAAAGCACATTCCAAGTTCTTTCCTATGTGATGAATATTCCGCTTCGGGGAGAGCCTTGGTGAATAGGTCGGCTAAGTTGGACTTAAATTCTATGTAATTAAGTTTAATGTCCCCATTAACCACATGATCCCTAATGAAGTGATGCTTCACTTCAATGTGCTTAGTTCTAGAGTGATGTACCAGATTTTTGGTTAAATTTATGGTACTCACATTATCACAATAGACTTTGACATTGGAGTAGTGTAACTCATAATCTTCTAATGTGTGTCTCATCCAAAGCAATTGAGCCACACAACCACCCATAGCCACATATTCGGCCTCGGTAGTTGACAAAGCAACACAAGGTTGCTTTCTACTACTCCAACTCAATAGGGAGGATCCAATAAATTGGCATCCACCGCTAGTACTCTTCCAATCCAACTTGCAACCCGTATAGTTGGAGTCGGTGTACCCAACCAAATCAAAAGACTTAGTCCTAGGGTACCAAAGTCCTACATTTAGTGTGCCTTTGATATATCTTAGAATTCTCTTAATGAACACTAAATGGGACTCTTTGGCACATGATTGGTACCTTGCACACATACCTATCGCAAATAGTATATCAGGTCTACTGGCGGTTAGGTACAAAAGACTACCAATCATACTCCTATAGAGTTTAAGGTCAATTTGTTTTCCTTCATGATCATTGTCTATTTTTGTATTAGTTACCATTGGGGTTGAAACTACCTTAGTATTTTCCAAACCAAATTTCTTAATCATTTCCTTAGCATATTTGGTTTGGTATACATAAATTCCTTCATTTGTTTGTTTGACTTGTAGACCTAGGAAGAAATTTAGTTCCCCAACTAGACTCATCTCAAACTCATTCTCCATATTTTTGATGAAGTCTTGAAGGAGATCATCATTTGTTTACCCAAAGATAATGTCATCTACATATACTTGGGCAACAAAGATGTCCTTAGACTTTGATTTAATGAAGAGAGTTTGGTCTACTTGACCCCTTCTAAATCTCTTAGAGACCAAGAAAGATGACAATCTTTCATACCAAGCCCGGGGAGCGTGTTTCAAACTGTATAAAGCTTTTCTAAGCTTGAATACATGGTTAGGGTAATCTACATTTTCAAACCCGGGAGGTTGTTCTACATATACCTCTTCCTTAATGAACCCATTTAGGAATGCCGACTTTACATCCATTTGATGAAGTTTAAAGCCCATGTAGGAGGCATATCCTAATAGGATTCTGATGTGAGCAAAACATATAGGGTTTTAGGAGTAGTTTTTGCTCACATCTTGTTACATTTTGTGTTAGTTTCATGCATATGTTACTATATTCTTGCATGCATTGCCTATTTTCTGGTTCGGAGGTCTGCTCGTTGTACTTTTGTGTGCAAGCTAGTTTTTCTGGTGATAAAGACGTGTTTTCAGAGCAAAAGAAGGAATTTCGCAGCTAGACGCAGAGTGGGACACGGTCAGGGTGTGTGGATTCACACGGCCATGTCCAATGAGCGAAGAACAGCACCCCAGGGCCGCACACGACCTTGCCGTGTGGAAACACACGGTCATGTGGCAGCTCGATGGATTTGCATGACTAGGGCTTTTTCTGGATTTTACAGTGGTCCGAGGCGATGTCTATAGAAGGATGGCTCCGCCCAAACTCTAGGGGGGAGGCACGATGGCTAGGACGGCATGCCGAAGCCCTAAAAAGCTTCGGTAACTCGTAGCGAAGAGGAGGAATGCCGTCGGAGGTCCACAACTTGCAATACAATGCTGGAGAGAGGATCACGAAGCATTGTAATCTCTATTTCTGTGCTCTCTTTCTATTGTAATCGAACTTAAACATGTTTTTTGATTCTTCCTTCGTGTTTATGTAGTAGAACTTTCGATTCTAGGATTAGGGAGTAGCTTGTGTACGTAGACAATGTTGGTTCACATTAAATTCTGGCCATAAGTTTAATTTGACAATTGGTAGTTGCTCTTTATTATATCTACGTGTATTTGGCTTTCTTTCCGTTGTGCTTAGGCGATATGAGGTGGTGATAGCTCTCGCAATCTAGATTTAGGAGGTTTGATCAAGGAACCTGGGGGTAAACCTGACCTCCCGTAACTGCGGGGAGAAGGGAGCGGTGGAATCGGAAACGGTCTATCGCAAGGATTGATTTAGCATCCTCATACCCTCTATCCCATCCTATTTGGGCAAGGATAGCTCCCGGTGAATGCTGCGGCTCTGCGGGAGAGTGTATGATGTCCCTTCCCCAAAATCGTAGGTAGACGTTAAGACGACGCCAATTGACAACATTGTTCTGTAGTACACAAGTGAAACCGAAGTCCTAGGATCACCTTTTAAGACCCCAACACCCTCTTTTCCTCCTCCGTGTGACATCGCACAGAGTAGTGTCCACCGATAGTCCTCACCAATCGACTCTATCAGAGATCACATCCGAACAATCACAATCACTTAGTGTAATGACACTCGAATCTCAGTCCCTGTGGGATCGATAATCTTTATTACTTGATGACATCCGTGCACTTGCGGGCATTGAGCGCGAGTGCACACTTTGAGTCCACGATGGTATCTGTCGTGAGATTTGAGGGCGCGTCCGTGCGCATCAAGTTTTTGGCACCGTTGCCGGGGACTGTCGATTCGTTATCAAATCGAACGGTGGTAGATTGGATCGAACTTAGGATTAGATTATTTCTTGCTTTATTTTTCTTTTAGTTTATCTTATCTGCTTAGTTCTATTTTCCATATTTAGATTTAATTTTTATTTTTAGTAGTAGTTTCCTGTTTACTTATTGTATCTTAGGTTTTATTTGCTAGATTTATTTATTTTCTGCTTTTAGCATTAGGTTAGCACTCTTACTTTTGTGTGTTGGTTCGTCGTATGCTTAGAAGTCTAGGATCGAAAGGTCTAATTTCGATCGATTTAGAGATTGAGCGAACCTTTCACTGTCAGAGAGCAGTACAGCGAAAGATGGAAGATCAAACTGCATCCGAGGTGAACATAGGCAGCCGACCTCTGTGGGACTACACAACTCCTAGTGCAAGAGGATTCAGGCCAAGCATAGCTAGACCATCAATTTCGGCAAATAACTTTGAGTTGAACCCGACACTTATACATATGGTCCAACAGAGCCAATTCGGGGGAGCTGCAACTGAAGACCCGAACCGGCATCTTGAGGATTTTCTCAAAATATGCTCAACTATGAAACTGAACGGAGTCCCTTCTGACGCGATCCGCCTGAGCATGTTCCCATTTTCACTGCGAGATAAGGCTAAGGCATGGCTTCACTCCTTACCTTCTGACAGCATCACCACATGGGAGCAGTGTGAGCAGCAGTTCCCGAATAAATACTTCCCACCAAGTAAGACTGCTCATATGTGCCATCTTATCACAAGCTTTCGCCAGAAGGAGGGGGAATCCTTATTTAAAGCATGAGATTGCTACAAGGGGCTACTTTACCAATGCCCACACCACGAACTGGAGAGGTGGCTGGTGATCCACATTTTCTATAATGGGATCGCTTACGCCATGAAGATGTCCCTAGATTCTGGCACAGGAGGAGCTCTAATGAACAAGACCATAGAGGAGGCGAAAGAGCTTGTCGAAGAGGTGGCCCAAAACCACCATCAATGGGCCTCCGAACATGGTCAACCCACGCCTGCAGCGGAACATTACACTGTCAACTCCATGGACCACCTTTCAGCAAGGATGAACGCACTCAACAGACAGTTTGAATCTTTGAATCCTTCATATGCATGCACGACCATTGATATTAGAGAAGGAGCGGCAACATATTGTGAGGACCCCTATAGAGGGCAAGGGACTTTGAACGAGCAGATTGAGCAGTGTGACATGATTGGGGACTGCGATCAAAGGCCCCACAACCCGTACTCTAATACCTACAATCCCGGATAGAGGAGTCACCCAAATTTTTCCTACAAAAATAACTAGGGAAACCCCCAACCATCCAGAGGGTACGGACAACAGCAGGGCAATGGGTAGCGACCACAGAAGTCCAAACTAGAACATATGAAGGAGGACTTCATCTCTACCCTATATAAGGCCAATGAGGAATTCCGTCGCCAACATCAAAAGTCTGAAGAAGCACTGAGAGACTTGAAGGCCACCGTTGATGGCCTTGCATGTCATACCAGGATGTTGGAGACATAAGTGGCCCAAATAGCCCAATCCGTGTCACAATCTGTGAAGAACTCTCCGGCGAGCCAAGGAAAGGAAGAAGGAGTAGGGCAAAGTAGTCAATTCGCCAAGGGGTGTGCAACCATGATTTCCACCCTACCTAACTAAGATGAGTTTGAAGAGAAAATCCCAATGTAGCTTGAGGACCCTGGTGAATTTGTTATTCCCTGCTCAATTTATGGGGAGAGTTTCGACGAAGCGCTATGCGACTTGGGGTCATCAGTCAGTGTGATGCCCTATGCGTGTTTTCTGAAGATGGGACTGAGCAGGCTCCAACCAGTGAATCTTGGTATTCGTATGGGGGATGGCTCAGTGAAGGAGCCCATTGGCCTGCTACCACACGTTCTTGTGATGATTGAAGATTTCGTGACACCCACAGACTTCATCATACTGGACACAGGACCGAACCCCCATAATCCTATCATTATGGGGAGGCCTTTTCTAGCAACCGCAGGGGCATGCATAGATGTGAAGGCACACCGAATCTCCCTGGAGGTAGACTGGGAGATCATCCTTTTCAGTCTTTCGGAGCAAAGAGCTCCCTACTTTTACTGCTTCACGATTAGCAGATTGAAGCCAGAACCTCCAGATGTAGATCCCGAGACGGATGAATGGAGGTTCATTGAACCACCAGAGCCGAGTTGATAGAAGAGTGCGGTTGAGCGAAACGACCTTAAACAAAGCACTTCTTGGGAGGCAACCCAAGTTTAGTGTAGATTTCCCTTTTTCTATTGCATTGCATACATGTGTTAGATTTTAGTTTTGATTTCCATCACATTTAGAGTTAGGAGTAGAAAAGAACTTTGCTAGGCAAAAATGAAACCCATGTTAGTCTACATGACGAAGTGAATGAACAAATTTGGGCCATGGTACATAAAAGGGGCAAAAAATAGGAGCACACGGCCTGGTCGTGTGTTTTCCCACGGTCGTGCCCGCTTGTCCAGAGGTGCACACGGCCTGGCCGTGTGTTTTCACACGGTCGTGGCGTGCGAGGTTAAAAGAGGGCGAGCCATGTGTTTTCACCTCATTTGCGCCATGTGCTTCAAAAGTTCTTGCCCTAGCCATGTGATTTCGCTTTCCCCTTCCTCTAGAAGCATTTTTAACCTCTTAAAGAGCCAAAAGGAGCAAGGATGAGAAGAACAAAGACCGTAGCATCCCGATCCGGTGCCTCGGAGCGACGAACAAGAAGAGCCGATGCTCCTCCAGCTCCGGAAGAGGGTAACGCCCTACCCCCTCTACTTTTTCGCAATAATGAACATAGAGATAGGTTCAATATGCTCTCTACTCGTAAACTTACTGCTACTAGGTACTTAGATGAGGATTTGCTAGCATCTTTAGGGTTGTTAGGTGATATGCAAACCCTATTTGCAAAAATGGGGTGGGATGAGATTATGGGAATAAGGCACCTAACCTACCCTAGGATAGTTTTGGAATTTTTGAGTTCTTTAGAGGCGGAAGTTTTAACGGGTAGAGAGAGCGAGGAGGGTAGGATAACTTTTAGACTTTTTAATATTGAGCATGAGTGGACCCTTTACCAATGGAACTCATGCTTTGGCTTACCAAGTGGGGGGGAGAGAAGAACCCCTATTGGGTTCAACTCTCGAGAATGTTGGACCGAGTTGATGGGGAGCACGCTTATGACCCTTCTAGGGCCAAAGCATTGTGCCTCTAAAACCCCATCTTTCGATACCTTCACCGCATCATGGCCAGTACTATATTTGGTCGTGGGGAGAGTGACGGTGTAGTAAGAGGCAGCGAGCTACTTTTCTTATGGGATATGCTATAAGAAAGGAGTAGCATCGATGTAGGGTCCCACTTCATCAGACACTTAGTGAAGATGGGCAAAGCAGCACGCAGAGAGATCAATGTGGGAGGCCTACTTACCCACATTTGTTATAGGATAGGGTACGACTACAAAGCATTGGAGAGTATAGAGGGGAGCCCTAGGATCGACCTAGGAGTATGCATGGCCATGAAAATGATTGTAAGAGAAGGAGACTCCTTATGGTATGTAAGGAAAAATCTTACGTCCCTTAGGCTCCCCGAACTGGATTGTACCACCATCGCTATACGCGCCAATTGGCGCTTAGACCTGATAGTGGAGTCCCCTCCTCATGAGCGACCATCCACATCAGCGCCCATCTCTCCACCTTTGTACCACTCTCCCTCTAGTCCACACATGCATAGGAGCCCACCTAGTCCACGCCGACATGAGCCTACACCTGCGCCACCATCTTTTTCTACTTTTGAGCAGGATGCAGGTACATCAATATATGATTTCTTGGAGTTTCGATCATGCCTCGACGACATTTACATTGAGCAGCAGACGCAGAGGCAGCGATGGGAGGAGCAGAGCGCCTACCAGCAGGCGGAGTTCTAGGGATTCTGGGAGCATTTCCAGCGGGCGGAGGAGTTCTATGATGAGGCCCGCATATACTTACAGAAGCAGGCTGCTCGTCGCTAGGATGAGACAACTTACTGCAGGGAGATGCGACTACATATGCACGCCCAGCAGACACAGTGGGCTAGGGAGGAGGAGCACCGAGCAGCCGTTGCATCCACCAACTCTCAGATCGACCACATGTATATGTGGCATCAGCGGCTCAGCAGCAGGTTCTCCCAGGATCCAGAGATGCCCAGGCTTCCAAACTTTCCACCTCATCCACCATATTAGAGGTATATTTTTGTTTAAGTCTGGGGGGGGGGGGGGGAGACCCCAAAATCTATTTTGTTTTGTTTACCTAGTAGTTGTTTCTTTTCTGGTATTTTCATTTGTTCATGCATGCATGAGTTGTTTAGTTCCTTTCAGTACTTAATTTTTGGTGTCTGTAAAGTTACCTCAGTAGTATTTTTGAAAGTTGCTTGCATGAATTATTCCCATAGGTAGCTTGACTCCATTTATCTTGTGGTATTTTATTCTATGTGCTCTATTGAATGTTCTAGACTTGCACTGGTTAGCTCTGTTTTTGCACTCTCACATGTTGAACATTTTGAAAAGGAGAATTTAGTACATACCTAGTTATGATTCACTTCAATAGTCTAGTACTTTGGAATCCATAGGTGACTCTAGGTTTAGCATTTTAGTTACTGGAGATGCTCGGATTGTGTAAGCCCATTCGGAAAAATCAAAATCCCTGTAAGCTGAAAAATAAAAGAAAAGAGAGAGATAGAGAGAGAGAAAGAAATGAAAAGAAAAAAAAAAGAAGATTGAGAGGGACAAAAAAACAGTTGTCGTGGGTGGAAATGGCTAGGTTCCCCTTTGAGACCGAGTTAGGTTACTGGGGAAACACCTCCCAATTTCTCTCAATACCGAGCACGACTTTGAGACTTTATGTTAGATCTAGGGAACGACCCTCGCATTGGGCAGGTAAGTGCCTAAGAGCCGGAAACCTTAGGAAAGCTATGGGGTGATGACTTAACTCACCATGGAACGGGCATCCCCTAAGAATGATTCACCTAGCACGAGCACTAGGAGCTAACTTAGTAAATTTTTAGAACATATCTGTTTTGCTTTGATTGCAAATGTCACCTGATAAATTTAGTTAGCATGCTAATTATGGAACAATATCTTTTTAAAATTTTATGGCACTGAGGTTTGCTTGAAGACAAGCAAAGATTTAAGTCTGGGGGAAGTGATGTGATAAAAATATATAGGGTTTTAGAAGTAGTTTTCGCTCACATCTTGTTACATTTTGTGTTAGTTTCATGCATATGTTACTATATTCTTGCACGCATTGCCTATTTTCTGGTTTGGAGGTCTGCTCATTGTACTTTTGTGTGCAGGTTAGTTTTTCTGGTGATAAAGATGCGTTTTCGGAGCAAAAGAAGGACTTTCGCAGCTAGACGCAGAGTGGGACATGACAAGGGCATGTGGATTAACACGGCCATGTCCAATGGGCGAAGAATAGCACCCCAGGGCCGCACATGGCCTTGCCGTGAGGCGGCCTGATGGATTTGCGTGACTAGGGCTTTTCCGGATTTTATAGTGGTCCGAGGTGATGCCTATATAAGGATGGCTCCGCCCAAACCGTAGGGGGGAGGCACGACGGCTAGGATGGCACGCCGAAGCCCTAAAAAGATTCGGTAACTCGCAGCGGGGAGAAGGAACATCGTCGGAGGTCCACAACTTGCAATACAACGTCGGAGAGAGGATCACGAAGCATTGTAATCTCTATTTCTGTGCTCTCTTTCTATTGTAATCGAACTTAAACATGTTTTGTGATTCTTCCTTCGTATTTATGGAGTAGAACTTTCGATTCTAGGATTAGGGAGTAGCTTGTGTACGTAGACAATGTTGGTTCACATTAAATTCTGGCCATAAGTTTAATTTGACAATTGGTAGTTGCTCTTTATTATATCTGTGTATATTTGGCTTTCTTTGCACTGCGCTTAGGCGATACGAGGTGGTGACAGCCCTCGTAATCTAGATTTAGGTGGTTTGATCAAGGAACCTGGGGGTAAACCTGACCTCCCGTAACTGCGGGGAGAAGGGAGCGATGGATTCGAAAACGGTCCACCACAAGGATTGATTTGGCATCCTCATACCCTCTATCCTGTCCTATTTGAGCGAGGATAGCTCCCGGTGAATGTCGTGGCTCTGTGAGAGAGTGTATGATGTTCCTTCCCCAAAATCATAGGTAGACGCTTAGACGACGCCAATTGACAACATTGTTCTGTAGTACACAAGTGAAACCGAAGTCCTAGGATTGCCTTTTAAGACCCCGGTACCCTCTTTTCCTTCTTCGTGTGACACCGCATAGAGTAGTGTCCACTGATAGTCCTCACCAACCGACTCTCTCAGAGATCACGTCCGAACAATCGCAACCACTTAGGGTGTGTTTGGTTGGGGTTTTTTTTTATAACCTCTTTAGTTTATCAATAAAAACCTTGTTTGGTTTAGGTTATGAACAATTACCTGGTAATTGATCATTACCTGGTTATGGATAAAAACCTTTTTAGGGGGAATAGGAAAACCTTGGAGAACCAAGGTTTTTGTTGATTCCCGGGGTTAAGGTTTTTGTTGCTGCCCGTCGCCGACCGATGATTGCCGCTAGCTGCCGTTGATCGTCGCTCGGCCAATCGCCACCGCCGTCGACTGATCGCCCATCGTTGTCGCCGCAGGTCAATCGTCGTTGCTACCGCCGATCGATCGCCCACCGTCATCGCTGCCGATCGGTCAATCGTCGCCGCAATCGACCGATCACCGCATTCGCTGGTCGATCGGTCGCCACCGCCGCCGGCCGATCGATCACCGTTGCCGTTGCCCGGCCGATCATCGCCGCCGTCGGTCGGTTGATCACCGTCGCCACCAATCGATCGGTCATCGTCGTCGTCGACTAGCCGGTCACCACTGCCACCGGCCAGCCGCTGGTCGATCACCGCTGTAATCGGTCGGCCGGGCACTATTGCCGGTCGATCGCTGTCGTCATCATTAATATTTCTGTCCTCTTTGTTGAATTGATTGAGCAAAAGTCAAAGGATAATTTAGTAAAATGTCAAACTAAGTTATATATTAAAACTTTCAACCAAACAAGATTTTTATCAAAGGTTATACTTTATTCCAATGTTATGTTTTATTCCCTGGTAATCACATAACCAAGGTTATGTATGATTACTTGAACCAAACGCACCCTTAGTGTATTAGTACTCGAATCCCAGTCCCTGTGGGATCGATAATCTTTATTACTTGATGACATCCGTGCACTTGCGGGCATTGAGCGCGAGCATACAGTTTGAGTCCACGACGATATTCATCGCGAGATTTAAGGGCGTGTCCATGCACATCAGATTCTAATGGACTCTAACCTAGCAACCGGGGCATATGTTTCATCATAATCAAGTCCTTCAACTTGATTGAAGCCCCTTGCAACTAACCTTGCCTTATTCCTAGTTATATTTCCTTGATCATCTAGTTTGTTCCTAAAAACCCATCTAGTAGTAATGATGGTATTATCATTAGGTCTAGGAACTAACTCTCATACTTGACTCCTTTCAAATTGAGCCAATTCATCTTGCATTGCTAAGATCCAATCCGGATCAAGTAATGCATCATTGATTGTTTTGGGCTCAATTTGGGAGATGAGGGCTATATGACTAGAGAGAGCTCTATGAAATGACCTAGTCCTAACACCTTGAGATAATTCACCAACAACTTGATCTAGAGGGTGATTTTGATGAACTCTTATTGTTCTAGGAGGTGTATTAGGTTGATTTTGATCATAATTATCCTCAACCCTTCTTTCATCATCGGAATCACCTCTTACTCCCCTTTGATTTAACACTCCCCCTTGATCATTACCCCCTAAAGTTAAATCTTGAAATTTTTGAGTAATTTCTTGATTTTTGTCATTGATATCATTATCAATGGGAGATTTTCTAGGGTTAGTATTAGAGGTTTCATCAAATTGCACATTTGAGGATTCCTCTGTTAGGGCAATCTCTTGCCGTGATATGGTTTTGATGGTGTGGCAAAGGGTTTAAGTTAGTTTGATATGTTAATATGATATGTGCGTTGAAGTCGTGCAGGACTTAGTAATTCGCACATGGAGCCGTGGCGAGTTTCACATCTCATGACTCGTGCCTTGAGTCGGTGAAGGATAGCTTTGCGGAAGCCGTGCGCTTGGAGCATCCGAGGGACCGCCGGACGAGAAGCTTGGAGTGAAGCCGGAGGACGTAGACTTCGAGGCAAGAGACGCGAAGGAGCATTGCAGAGCCGTGCGCCTGATGCTGCCGAGGGACGTGGCCGAGAACGAAGAGAACTTCGAAGGCGAGGGACTCCGAGAAATGAGAGTGAGCGATTGTAACCCGGGGAAGGGTAGCTCTTAGGTGAAACTTGGCCATTTGGCCAAGTGTCGGATGGGTTTTCGACGCGGTCGATTGCCATGTCATGGCGATCGCTTCTGAAGTCGAGTGAGTTCGACCGGTATACGATCGGCCGGATTAGCGCAGCATGATCGCCATACGACGATCGCCAAGACCATCGATCACCGCGAAAGCGGCGATCGTAGATAAGGTTCGGCCAGGAACCGTTCGTAGCCGATCGGCGATCGACTACGGAGGCGTGATCGATGAGGTCCATCAGTCGACTGCCAAGAGTTCCGTTGGACTACAACGGTCGGGATCCGACGTGTTCGGAGGCCGTTGTAGTGACGGCAGTCGACTGCCAAGGGCGGCAGTCGACTGATGGCGGCAAACGGGAAGAAGTTAGCCCTCTCTATAAAAAGAGAGGGTGTAAGCCTTTGAGAGGCTAATGCTCATACTCCAAACGATCTTCCTAGTGCCCCACAAGCTCTAAACTCTTCTTACTTGTCTTTACTTCAATCCTATTGTAAGAAGAGTGATCTTGGTTGTAAAGGTTACCTCCACCTAGCTTTGTGCAAAGGAGAGACCGATAGTGATTGGTTTTGGCGGAGTGATTCACCGTGGACGAATCGGACCGTGGATTAGCGGCGTAGCCGTGAACCACGTTATACCATCGTGTTAGCGTTTCTTTTATTGTTTGTCTTTTGCTTTGTATTTGTATATTCCGCTTGCGCTAATCTTTTGTAGACGAACAATTTACGACGTCCAACGTACGAGGGCTATTCACCCCCCTCTAGCCGGCCATATCGATCCCCTACAAGTGGTATCAGAGCCGAGGAAAGCTTGTCGAGGACTAACCGCCACAACAAGCAACTTTTAAAATGGCCGGCTCCAACATCCATCCTCCGAAGTTTGAAGGAGAATTCGCTTGGTGGAAGAAGCGAATGGAGGTGCTCTTCGAAACGGATTTTGATATAATGATTACAATGGAATCTGGTTTCGTTTTGCCTAGGGATGAAGAAGGGAAGCCAATAGAGAAATCTAGGTGGACCAAAAGGCAAAGAGAGGAGCACCTTGCGAACTCAAAGGCAAAACATCATCTCTTCAATGTGCTCCCCCAACAAGAAATCAACCGAATAGGAGAATGCCTAAGCGCCAAGGAGATGTGGGAGAAGCTAATTGAGCTTCATGAAGGCACATCCGAGGCAAAGCTAGCAAGGAGAGATCTCCTCCGCTCCCAACTATCCAACATCAAATTAGAAAAGGGAGAAAAGGTAATTTCTTTGCATTCTAGATTCAAAGAAATTTTAAATGGACTAACAAGTGTAGGTGAGAAGCTATCAAATCGGGATATGGTAATGAAGTCCATAGATGCCTTTCCCCGGTCCTCAAAGTGGAGCTCCATGGTGGACTCATTCTATATCTCAAAGAATTTAGAAGTGAGCACCTTGGAGGAGTTCTTCTCAACAATGGAACTCCACGAAACTAGGCTTGAGGGAATACAAGAGGAGCCTAAAATTCAACCCTCAAGAGGAGTATCATTATTGGCAAGTAAGGGGAAGAAGAAGATGGAAATCCCCTCCTCCTCCGATGATGAAGCGTCTTCCTCCTCCTCCATGGATAGCACCGAAGAAGCCTACATGGTAAGGAGGGTAAGACGAGCATTTAAGAATTTTAGATTTGATAAATCTAATGATAGGAATAGAAGACCAAGGGGGAAGGTCATATGCTATAATTGCCAAGGAGAGGGACACATAAGGGACAATTGTCCCCTCCTAAACAAGAGAAAGGAAGAAGAAAATAAGGCAAAAGAAAAGGGGAAGGCCAAAGCATTCAAGGCCAAGACATGGGATGATCCATCCTCATCCTCCTCCTCATCATCGGATGAGGAGAATGCTTTTGTCACCAATTTGGCCTTGATGGCCTTTGATGACTTGGATTGCTCTTCATCCGAAAATGAAAGATCAAGCTCAAGTGGGGAAAGCTCAAGTGAAGGGGGAGCCTCCACATCCTCCTCATCCGAAGAAGAAGAGGACATGGAAACTATGGTAACAAATCTAACCCCTAAGAAAATAGTTTCCATGGTTTCTAGCTTAACTAGAGATTTATTTAGAGCTAAGAAGAAAAACAAAAGCATGCTTGAACAAATTAAGGAATTAGAACAAAAATTAGAAAAGGCATGCTTAAATGATAATATTTCTTCTAGCTTAGATGATGCATGCTCACATGATTATATGCCTTTGGATGTTAGTGATGCATGTATAAATGAAAATAGGGCATTAAGGGAAAAGGTAGATTACTTAACCAAAGCCCTAGAGAAATTCACAATTGGCCCCAACACCTTAAATATGATCTTAGGGAGCCAAAGAGCTAGTTTCAACAAGAAAGGCCTAGGATACAAAGAAAAGAAAAATGAAAAGGCCTATAAATGCCTAATAGCTAGGGGACAAGATAAGAAGAAGGTAATTGCTAGGAAATGGATCCCCAAGGAGTATTTAGTGAACCCAATAGGAAAGAATTTATTTTGGGTTCCAAAATCCATCCTTAAGGGTTAGAATAACCCTAGGGTAGTCAACCATATGAACTTAACCTATATCATATTTTGGTTGACTTAGGATGACGGGACAACATTTTTTAGATAGTGTTGGGTGATGATAACGTACCCATAAATAGATAATAATGCTTAAATCATGATGATTGATGTAATTCCTATGTATGTTTTAAATCATGATTTATGATTTTGATATTTGGCATGTTATCATGAGAAATAGGTTTAAATCATGCTTTAGGTGATAATTTGTTTATTATCATCACATATTACCTAATGCATGGTTATAAATTGATGAAAACATGTATTTCATGATCATAATGTAGAATTAATTGATATATGTCATTATGATCGTGTAGGATGTTAGGTTGATACTTAACCATGATAGAATTGCATGAATATATTGGTTAAGTATATACAAATACCCCCTAGGATACATCTCACACTCACTATAGGCTAACTTGATTGCAAACTTAGCATGGGTGAGATGTTAGGATGATACAAATGTCCACTAATGCCTATGGCATTTAGATGGTCATTTAAAGTATCAACATAGCAATAATAGACCAATCATGGGGAAGGCTTATGTTTAATTCATAGACATATTGCCCAAAGATCATGGTTGGATATTTCATATGTTTTCAAAACAATTTCTTACCCTAAAATACATGTATTCATGTTTTGAAACAATTGGATGCAAAACTAGGTAGCTAACTTGATACTAGAATGATCAAAAACCTAGTGGTTTTTAGAGCTTTTGGATTTTTGGCAAAAACAAGAAAATATAATGAGTTTTCATGAAAAACTATTTTTCATTGATAGATATACTTAAAAGAAATATTTTCCCCAAATTTCATGATTTTTCAAATTTTCTGGAATTTATAATGCATTTCTGAAATTCGTCCAGAAAATCAGAAATTTGGATTCCTTTGTGCCAGTCGACTGCCATACTGATAGCAGTCGACTGGTGGCCTGTAAATCAGAATATTGAAGGCCGAATTCAGTTTGTAAACCTACAACAAGTGGTAGAAATATACTTAATGCCATCAACAAGTGGTACCCAATTTTTTAAATCAACTTGTCATATTTTTCCTCCATTATACTTGATGCCATGAGCTTATAACTTAGTGTTAATCTTTTTGATGGTGTCAAAGGGGGAGAAATAATTATGTTTAAGTTAATCACTTTAGGGGGAGAAATATATTTTAGGGGGAGAAATATATGATAAGGGGAGAAAATTTGCATAGAGAGTTTCATGGATTAAGGGGGAGTTGCATGTTGTTATATCATGTTTATCTTTACATGCTTTCTTACCTTAGAATTTATATCAAATGTTTTTACCTAACTTAAACGGATTGCCACACATCAAAAAGGGGGAGATTGTTAGGGCAATGTCTTGCCGTGATATGGTTTTGATGGTGTGGCAAAGGGTTTAAGTTAGTTTGATATGTTAATATGATATGTGCGTTGAAGTCGTGCAGGACTTAGTAATTCGCACATGGAGCCGTGGCGAGTTTCACATCTCATGACTCGTGCCTTGAGTCGGTGAAGGATAGCTTTGCGGAAGCCGTGCGCTTGGAGCATCCGAGGGACCGCCGGACGAGAAGCTTGGAGTGAAGCCGGAGGAAGTAGACTTCGAGGCAAGAGACGCGAAGGAGCATTGCAGAGCCGTGCGCCTGATGCTGCCGAGGGACATGGCCGAGAACGAAGAGAACTTCGAAGGCGAGGGACTCTGAGAAATGAGAGTGAGCGATTGTAACCCGGGGAAGGGTAGCTCTTAGGTGAAACTTGGCCATTTGGCCAAGTGTCGGATGGGTTTTCCCGACACGGTCCGATTGCCATGTCATGCGGATCGCTCTGAGTCGAGTGAGTTCGACTGGTATACGATCGGATTGTGGCGATCGGCTACGCCATCGTAAGCGATCGCCAAGACCATCGATCATGGCGAAAAGCGGCCGATCGGTAGAGATAAGGGTTCGGCCAGATCGCTCGTAGCCGATAGGCGGTCGACTACGGAGGAGATGACCATGAGGTCCATCACCGATCGCAAGAGTTCCGTTGGACTACAACGGTCGGGATCTGACGTGTTCGGAGGCCGTTGTAGTGGCAGCAATGATCGCCAAGGCGGCAACGATCGATGGCGGCAACAGAAGAGTTAGCCCTCTCTATAAACAGAGAGGTGTGAGCCTTTGAGAGGCTAATGCTCATACTCCAAACGATCTTCCTAGTGCCCCACAAGCTCTAAACTCTTCTTACTTGTCTTTACTTCAATCCTATTGTAAGAAGAGTGATCTTGGTTGTAAAGGTTACCTCCACCTAGCTTTGTGCAAAGGAGAGACAGATAGTGATTGGTTTTGGCGGAGTGATTCACCGTGGACGAATCGGACCGTGGATTAGCGGCGTAGCCGTGAACCACGTTATACCATCGTGTTAGCGTTTCTTTTATTGTTTGTCTTTTGCTTTGTATTTGTATATTCCGCTTGCGCTAATCTTTTGTAGACGAACAATTTACGACGTCCAACGTACGAGGGCTATTCACCCCCCTCTAGCCGGCCATATCGATCCCCTACATCCTCAATCTTTTGAGTTCTCTTATTATAAACTCTATACCCTACACTAGTGGATGAGTATCCAACTAGGATTCCTTCATCCTCTTTGGATTCAAATTTACCCAGGTTGTCTTTGGTGTTTAAAATGTAAACTTTGCATCCAAAGACTTTGAAATAATGAATTGTTGGAATTGTACCATTCCATAATTCAAATGGGGTTTTTCCTAAAAACCTATGAATTAAAACCCTATTTTGGATATAGCAAGCGGTGTTGACCGCTTCTGCCCACTAGTAGCTAGGTAGAGAATATGTATTAAGCATAGTCCTAGCCACTTCTTGTAGGGCATGATTTTTCCTTTCCACAACCCCATTTGTTGAGGTGTTCTAGGACAAGAAAATTCGTGCTTGTACCCTTGTTCTAAGCAAAATTTGGAGAAGTTAGAATTCTCAAATTCTCCACCATGATCACTACGGATCCGGTTGATTTTGAGATTCCTTTCATTCTCTACTCTTTTGCTAAATCCTATTATTATTCCTAGGGTTTTATCCTTTTGTTTCATGAAGAATACCTAAGTAAATCTAGAAAAATCATCTACTATAACTAAACAATATTTACTACCAATTAATGAAGGGATGCTATGACAATCAAATAAATCAACATGCAAGAGTTCTAAAGGTAAAGCGGTACTAAGTAAAGTTTTACCTTTGTGTGATCATCTTGATTGCTTTCCTTCTTGACATGCATCACACATTTTGTCCTTAAGATACTTGACTTTTGGCAACCCCTTGACTAGCTTCATCTTGGCTATTTTGGCAATGTTTTTCATGTTGATGTGCCCTAGCCTCCTATGCCATAACCAACTCTCTTCTTCTTTTGCAATAAGACACTTAGTAGAAGCGTTAGGAGCATAGGATAAATCAACATAGTATATATTTGATTTCCTAAAACCTACTAACATGCAATCATTTTGATTTTTGTGTCTTATGAAGCATTTAGAAGAATCAAATTTAGCATCAAAATTGACATCACATAGTTGACTTACACTAAGCAAATTAAATTTCGTATTTTTAACTAATAATACTTTGTGAATTGCAAGGTTTGGGGATACCTTAATTGTCCCTTTTCCTAGGATCTCAAGTTTACCACTATTCCCAAAAGACACCTTCCCTTTGCTAATGTGGTTGATTGTTGTGAATTTGCTCTCATCACCGGTCATGTGTTTTGAGCAACCACTATCAACAATCCATAAGCTTGATCCTTCTACCTATACAACATGAAAAATACAAGTCTTAGGCACCTAAATTTTAGGTCCGGTAGCATCAATTAAAAATTTCTTAGGGACCCAAGCCTTTCTAACCTTGCTCCTAACAGTTGATTTTCTACTCACAAGGGATGTAAAGGCTACCTCCTTCTCCTTAGGCCTATATCCTATGCCGTCCTTGTTATAAATGGCCCTTTGGTCCCTAAGAATCATATCATGATATTTGGACCCATTCATAAATTTCTCTAAGCATGCTCTTAGGTTATCTATTTCTTTTCTAAGTTCATCATTCTCATTCCTAAATGAACATGCATCATCACAAGAAATTTCTACATTCTTAATGGATCTAATTTCTACTTTTAAATCCTTAATCCTAGACTTTGATTTATTTAGTGCATTTTGAAGGCATGCAATAGTTTTATATAGTAATTCTATTCTAGGGGAGTCCTTTACCTCATCGTCACTAGATGACGATTTGTCGCTTGAGGAGGAGGATGCCTCTTCACTTGAGCTATCCTCCAAGGCCATGAGTGCCATGTTTCTTGTGACATGGCAGAGTTCTTCATTATCGGAGGAATCTTCTATGCTTTGTGTATCCCAAGTTTGGGCTATCATGACCTCCTTCTTCTTCTTCTCCTTCTTGTCCTTCTTCTTTTCTTTTTCCTCATTTTTCTTTAGTTCTGGACAATTTGGCTTGATATGACCCTTTTTGTTGCAACCATAGCAAGTAACGTTAGAAGTAGGAATTGAACTAGTAGAATTTTTACCTTTGGAGGATTGGAACATCTTCCTCACATCCTTCTTGGTGAGTTTCCTTGACCTCCCACCAAACTTCTTTACATAATGAGCCACCTAACTTGCCGATAGCTCTTCATCACTACTAGATGACTCCTCCTCGGATTCAGATGAGGAAGAGACTTCTTTCTTCTCCTTCTTCTTCTTGTCCTTCTTTGCTACAAAAAGAGCTACACCTTTCTCCTTGGATGAAGTGTTAGCTTGCTCGTGCAACTCAAATTCACAAAAAAGTTCATCTAATTTAACCAAAGAAAGATCCCTAGACACCTTATAAGCATCTACCATTGATGCCCATAAGGTTGTTCTAGGGAAAGCTTGAAGAATATACCTCACAAGGTCTTGGTTTTCGACCTTCTCACCTATCACATGTAGTCCGTTGACTACCTTCTTAAAGCGACCGTGCATTTGGCTCATGGTCTCGTTGGTCTTCATGGTGAAGCTTTGGAGTTGACTTATCAATAGATCTCTTTTGGCTCTTCTAGTCTCCTTTGATCCTTCATTTAATTCGATGAACTTCTCCTAAAGCTCTTTTGCAGAGTTGAAGGGCCCGACTTTGGAAAGTTTCTCCTTGGATAGACCACATTGAAGTGTGGTCATTGCTTTTGCATTAGCTTGCAGTTTCTTTGCCATCTCCCTTGTCCAATATTTTGTCGGTAGTGGTGCTCCGAATTCGTCGATCGACTTTTTGAATCCATCTACAATACTAAACACATTTTCGATGTCATTCATGAGGTAGTATTCCATCCTACCTTTCCAATAGCCGAAATTGTTGTCGTCGAGAAATAGAGGCCTCGCCGTACTATATCCCTCTTGAAATGCCATGCTTCAGTTGATAGTTAGATCCTCCGATGCGATCCGGGATCTGATACCACTTGTTAGGGATCTTTAGAAGGCTAGAGGGGGGGGGGAGGTTGAATAGCCTCTTTTTGTTTCTACACAAATGGTTAGCGGAAGCAAAAACAAAAATACTAAAAAAACAAAGACAAGCGCTAACAAAGACAATTTACGTGGTTCGGAGATTAATCTCCTACTCCATGGCGATCCATAAGGTGGATCAACCCAAGCCAATCTTCACTAAGATCTCCTTTGAGGTGGAGAAGCCTTCTTTACAAACGAACCTCTCTTCTTACAAATGATAGAAGTGAAATTAGAGAAGAAGAGGTTAGAAATCACTTAGAAAGCTTTAGAACACTTAGGGAGCTTGAGAGTATAAGTATGAATGTAAGCACTAGCCTCATCAAGCACCACATGGCCTCCTTTTATAGGAAAGAAGTTGATTTTCCCATTGGAGGATCATCAATCGACTGATGTGCTTCATCAGTCGACTGCAGCCGCAGTTAACGGCTTATGGCGAGTCGGATT
Source organism: Wurfbainia villosa (assembly GCA_025175895.1). Classification (NCBI taxonomy): domain Eukaryota; kingdom Viridiplantae; phylum Streptophyta; class Magnoliopsida; order Zingiberales; family Zingiberaceae; genus Wurfbainia; species Wurfbainia villosa. Next base: position 53,091,101 of record CM046002.1, read on the forward strand.
TATGGGATTCGCAGTTGTCATCGCCAATGGGAGGGCTATTAGTTGACTTCAAAAGCAGATTGAGCTGCCGTGTAGCCAGCGCTGGTGTCTCTGAGCGCCTTTTTCATTAAATAGTAATCGATTGCCAAAAATAGCGATTGGTGCTAATAGCGCCCGATCCGGTAAAGTCGACTATCATGATTAAGGATAACTCGATCATTGCTAACGATTCTCGACCTCAATGCATATTGAAGGCGATTCAGCTAGCAATATTTCGATCATTGCTAATATGACTAATTCATACTTGAAAATATACCCCAAGCATAGACTTAACCTTCTAGCTTCTCCATCAACCTTGCGCCTCTAGGATTTTTCTGAGTCCATGACTCCATCCATGCGCTTGCCTTCAAAAGCTTTCTTCGGTTTTGTCATGCTTTGGATTTCTTCTTTGCCAAAGGTCCGCTTGGACTGTACGCTGCCAAGACTACATGCTTGGACTTACGCTGCCAAGACCTCACCTTTGGACTTCCTTTGCCAAGGTCCGCTTGGACTTCTCTTTACCAAGCCTTTATACTTGGATTTTCCTATCACTTAATACAATCATAGTTAGATCACAAATATTGCCTAACTTAGATGATTATACAAACATCAAAACATATAAATGCTTGGGGCACTTTGCACCAACACACATGCCCTGACCGTGTCCCATTCTGCGTCTAGCTATAAAATATCCTTCTTTTTCTCTGTAAGTGTGCCTTTTTCCCCCCGAAACGATATCCTGCACACAAAAGTACAAAGAGAAGACGGATAGCATGCAAAAATAGGAAATACGTGCAAAAATAGAGTGACATAAGCATGAATATAACATAAAATGTAATGAGATGTGAGCGAAAACTACTCCTAAAACCCTATATGTTTTGCTCACATCACTTCCCCCAGACTTAAATCTTTGCTTGTCCTCAAGCAAACCTCAGTGTCATGTAATTTTAAAAAGATATTGTTCCATACTTAGCATGTTAAATAAATTTATCAAGTGGTATTTACAATCAAAGAAAAATAAATATGTTCTAGAAATTCACTAAGTTAGCTCCTCGTGCTCGTGCTAAGCGAATCATTCTTAGGGGACACTCGTTCCATGGTGAGTTAAGTTGTCATCCTATAGCTTTCCTAAGGTCTCCGACTCTTAGGCACTTACCTGCCCAAAGCAAGGGTCGTTCCCTAGATCTAGCGCAAAGTCTCAAAGGCATGCTGGTATTGAGAGAAATTGGTAGGTGTTTTCCCAGTAATCTAACTCGGTCTCAAAGGGGCACCTAGCCATTTCCACCCACAACAATTGTTTTTTTTATCCCTCATAATCTTTTCTCTTTCTCTTTTTTTTTTTCTTTTTTTTTTCTGCTCACCGGGATTTTGATTTTTTTGAATGGGCTTACACAATCCGAGCATCTCCAGTAACTAAAATACTAAATCTAGAGTCTCCCATGAATTCCAAAGTACTAAACTACTGAGATGAATCATAACTAGGTATGTACTAGATTCTTCCTTTCAGAACGTTCGACATGTGAAGGTGTAAAAATAAAGCTAACTAGTGTAGTCTAGAATATTCATTAGAGAAAATAAAATAAAATACCACGAGATAAATGAAGTTATGCTACCTATGGGAACAACTCATGTATGTAGGGGAACGATTGGACGCTAGAGGGGGGTGAATAGCGCGTGCTAGTACCGAGGATGGAATTCAATCGTGATCACGTCTACAAATCATGTTAGCACAACGGAATAATAATAATAATAACAATAACATGAAACACAATCACAAACACAAGATGTTTAACGTGGTTCAGAACCGAACGGTTCCTACTCCACGGATCGAGCTCTAATGAGTTCTAGCGATGCCAATGCAATCACTAATCACAAATAACTCCTTCTCAACACAAGTCGGAGGTGGAGAAACCTTGTACAACAGATTACAACAATCTAATTGGATACAAGCAAATACAATAATGAAATACAATGCAAGTAAAGAAAACTACTTTAAAATTGCTCTTTGAATTCTTGATCACTTGGTTGCTTGAAATCAACTTGGAGACCTTGATTTGCAACAGTAAATCGCCCCAAAAGCCCTCAAGAAACCATGCCTTTTTCCTCCATCACGAGCTCCTTATAAAGCTTCAACCTATGCTGGAAAAAGTCGATCAGTCGACTGGTCGGGACCATCAGTCGATTGATGCCACTGTTGTCATGAGACAATGGCTAGATCCACGCTGGATTAGTCCAATGGATCCATCATCAGTTGACTGATTATGACCATCAGTCAACTGGTCAAGCCTCCACTCATTTGCGACGGCGAGTGAGACTCCATTTTGGCCAAAACAGCATATCGATCACGCGATTAGTCGATGCTCATCCATCATCATTGGCCATCTCTGGCGGTAGCGCTTCACCTAGTCAAACCTAGTTGACTCAAGCGATCGCCATGACACTAGTCGACTGGCACACCTCAAACATGAGGTTTTAGTCCAAGTATGATTCCCCCATACTTGCTAGACCACCCTTAGCCTAGACCTAAGCCTTCTAGCCACCTCCATCAGCATCACGCCTCTCGGATCCCTCCAAGTCATCCATGACTTGTTCATTCATCGCGCTAGCCTTCAGGTGCTTCCATTGGCTATGTCATGCTAATGGTGTCTACACTGCTAAGGCACATTGGACTTATGACGCCAAGACTCCGCTTGGACTTTATGCTGCCAACCATTGGACTTATGCTGCCAAGACTTCACCCTTGGACTTTACGCTGCCAATATTCCCCTTGGACTTCTTAAATTCCAAGACTCAAGCTTGGACTTTCCCTTGCCAACCCATGTTGAACTTTCCATGCCAAGACCCATGCTTGGACTTTTCATGTCAAGTACCCATGACTTGAACTTTACCTTGCCAAGACCCATGCTTGGACTTTACATTGCCAAGACCCATGCTTGGGCTTTCCCAAATGCCAAGTGTCCCACTTGGACATTCCATGCCAAGTACCCAAGACTTGGACTTTCCCATGACAATTACATTGTCATATGTTTTTGTCTAACATCAAAACATCTCTCGAGCCAAGCTCGAGTCCTGGTCAATCGTGACCTGGGCCGATTGCACCAACAATCTCTCTCTTTTTGATGTTTGACAAAAACCAAAACAAACCATTTGAGTTAGACCATCTAACTCAAAAACTCCTTACCAATTATCCCAAATTGGTAATCTTATCTTTCTCCCCCTTTTTGACATACATCAAAAAGGTTATCTCTCCAAGGAGGTCAATGTCTCATGTCCCAATGAGATCTTACAATCTCCCCCTTGATCCAAAAATACCTAGGATGCCTACCATCTTCCTAGTGATAAGTCCCATATCACTCAAGAGGGACAATCCTATCCACTCTCCCAATTTCCAAATTGGGTCTCTCAAAATCCCATCAATTTTCCCAATTGATGTCCTTCTCCCAATAACTTCTCCCCTTCAAGAAGAGAAAAAACACATCCATCATCCCATGATGGATACCTCCCCCTAAAGGCTTGCTCCCCCTTGACCATTGCACCAACAATGTCCTTGGGAAGTCCCTAAGCCAATAGAAACTCTAAACCATCAAAATTAAGGTTCTAAGTTCAAACATGAACTCTTCCACCCTTGAATTTGATACTTTAACCTAACACCTCTCCAAATCCATATCCAATGGATTTTCACCCTTTATAATGCTTCCCAAAGCATATCCTAGGGTTAGGAGTGGTTAGGGACCTTAACCACAGCTGAACACGGGCTAAACAAACTTAGTTTTCCCGAAATCAGCATTGCGACTCATTCGATTCTTCGAATGACACCATCGATCGTTCCACCGAGCGATCGGTGATATAAATGTCCGAATTTTAGTTATTAGAGTCGAATTTCAGAAAATCATAAGTAATTATACGTATATCGAAAAATCACAAAATTTGATACGTATATTATTTATAGCCAATTCAATGGGTGAAAAATAATAGAAAAATATTTTACCCATAAAATACTGAAATTGACACAAAATTCAAAAGTGAAGAAAACTTCTAAGTTTTGGTTCACGTATCAACTTCATCAATGGTATTTGCTATCAAAAGATAGACTTCACCAAGGTTTTCTAAAATGATTTTAAAATGTTTTCAAAACCTTATTTTGGATCATATTCCTTGGGATCAATGTACATGACTTGTACACAAGCTTTCCCAATAATCCACCACTGAAATAAGATAAGTTTTAATTCATATAGATGCAAAAACTATGCACATTGAACTCAACTCATATCCTAGCATCTCACATGTATCTAGGATGTATAAATACACATACATGTCAATGTGATGTGAGATGTGGGTTTTATTCTCCCTAATCTAGGGTTTCATGCATTTTCTAAGGCAACTCTACTTGATTCCCTTATAAATGGGACTCCAAGTCATGCCAATTGTCCTTAACTCAATTTTAATCAAATTATCTTAAATGCATGATTGATTATTAGAGATGATATAAATAAACACATGCTCATAATCATGATGTCATGACATAAGATATAATCTAAAATTACATGACATTTATCCTAAATCCTAAACATCATCATGACATATAAGTGATGAAAATAAACATGATGTCATGTCATGGCATATGGCAAATCAAGGCATGGCAAATAAGATATAAAGGTATATAATACCTAAATTTTAATATTAATTTCCATTTGATATAATTAAGTATATTTTGCCATAATATTACTTTTCTCCCTAGTGTGCCAAAAACCCAAAATGACACACTATGACCTCTAAACCTAAAATGTGCCAATTTGATCATTTTATCAAACTTCATAATTAATATTGGCACATCCTAAAAACCTTTAGGATTCAAATCAAACCACATTCCCAAGGTAACCATAACCTTGAAAATGACCTAAAGTGTCACCTTTACCATGGTTAGGTTAACTTCCCTTCCATTTAAAGTTGGCACACCCTAACCCATTTAGCGTGAATCTATCACGCTCTTAGGAACCAAAAACCTATTTGATCTCCTAGGGTTAACTAGGTATTCCTTAGAGATAACCTCCCTAGATACCTTCCTAATGACCCTCCTAGGCTTGGTAGCCTTGGTCATTTGGGTCTTACCTAGGTTAACTCTAGGGGTAACTCCCCTTGAAACCTTCTTAGTGGTCACCCTAGGTTTCCTAGAAACCCTAGCCACTAGGCACAAATCTTGGTCAACCTTAGGGATGACTTCTCTATTGACCTTGGTCTTTCTAGACCTAATTTGTGTTCCATAATCGAATGGAACACTATGATAAGCCACCTTAGGCTTAGGTTTGTGACCAAAACCTTTCTTGCCCTTGGTTGACTTTTGTCTTTTAGGTCCTAAGTGTTGACTTTGAGATTTAGACCCTTGACTTTGACCATTAGACCCTTTAAATTGATTTTGTATATTTCTAAGGGTCTTCTCAAGTTTTTCAAGCCTTGACCTCAAGACTTGATTTTCAATCTCTAATTGCCCAATTTTGAAATTTTGATTTGGTCTTTGGGCATTATCCTTTCTAGGCATATGCCTAGTCCATTTAGGATTAAAACCTAGGTGCTCTTGTATTTTCTTAATAGACTCCCTAGGTAAGGTTTTTCTAGGGACATTAGCCTCAAATTTCTCCTTATTTCCTACATGGACATTTTTAGCACCTAAACACAAATATTTATCTCTAGCATGCTTTTCATGATGGATTGCAAGAGAGTTAAAATTCCTAGCATGCTTTTGACTTTTAAATTTAGAAGGTGTAGTATTAAAACATACCTTAGGGTTAGCCTTAGCTCCCCCTACATGAGTTGCTCCTTCTTTGACTCTCTTGCTCCCCCTAGGGCATTGATTCCTAAAATGCCCTGGTTGTTGACACTTGAAGCAAATGATGTGCTTTTTGCTTCTTTTAGTGGGGGCACCGGCATCTTTTGAATTTGTGTTGACTTTTGGTGCCGGAGGAGTCTTCTTGACTTTCTTTGGGCACTTACTCTTATAGTGTCCAAGTTCCCTACACTCAAAACACATAATATTATTTTTATTTTGAATTATGGTGTTTGAGTTACCTAAGTCAATGGAGTCCGGAATTGGATTTTGAGCTTCTTCATCTTGATCGGATGTTGAAGCTTCATCTTGGTGTTGCTCCGGTGATCTAATCTCCTCCCCCTCAATCCTAGAGGTGGAGGTCTCCTCCGATTCTACTTCCTCTTCCTCCTTAGATGTTGATGATCTCTCAACCTCCAAGTCCTCACTTCCTTGTGAGGATGATGCATTAGCCTCTTCGGTCCCTTCCTCTTGGACCGGTGATGGGCTTTCATGGAGTTTGGCCACTTGGCTCCATAGCTCCTTGGCATCTACATAATTACCTAACATACACAAGATATTGTTAGTTATTAAATCAATTAAAAACTTCATTACCTTATCATTTTTCTCGGAGGCTTGAACTTGCTCTTCGGTCCATCTTTTTTTCTTGAGGAAGCCACCTTTTGGTCCTCTCGGATACTCAAATCCATCCATCAAAATGGACCATTCTTCGAAGTCCCTCATCATTAGGAAGTCTTCAATCCTTACCTTCCATTGTCTAAACCCTTCTTGTCCATAGAAGGTATAAGAGATAGGTGTGTTGATATCCCATCCTAGTTGCTCTTGAACTTCAATCTTCACCCTCTAGCATGCTCCCTTAGTTGTTAAACCTTGAAGAGTGGCCTCGCTCTGATACCACTTGTAGGGGATCGATTGGACGCTAGAGGGGGGTGAATAGCGTGTGCTAGTACCAATGATGGAATTCGATCGTGATCGTGTCTATAAATCGTGTTAGTGCAGCGGAATAATAATAATAATAACAATAACACGAAACACAATCACAAACACAAGATGTTTAACATGGTTCGGAATCGAACGGTTCCTACTCCACGGATCGAGCTCTAACGAGCTCTAGCGACGCCAATGCAATCACTAATCACAAATAACTCATTCTCGACACAAGTCGGAGGTGGAGAAACCTCATACAATAGATTACAACAATAATCTAAATGGATACAAGCAAATACAATAATGGAATACAATGCAAGTAAAGAAAACTACTTTACAATTGCTCTTTAAATGCTTGATCACTTGGTTGCTTGAAATCAACTTGGAGACCCTGATTTGCAACAGCAAATCGCCCCAAAAGACCTCAAGAAACCATGCCTTTTTCCTCCATCACGAGTTCCTTATAAAGCTTCAACCTGTGCTGAAAAAAGTCGATCAGTCGACTGGTGGGGACCATCAGTCGACTGATGCCACTATTGTTGTGAGACAATGGCTAGATCCACGCTGGATTAGTCCAACAGATCCATCATCAGTCGACTGATTATGACCATCAGTCGAATGGTCAAGCCTTCACTCGACTGCTGACCGCAGCGGTCGAGTGAGACTCCATTCTGTGGCCGAAACACCGAGCATCGTCGACTGATCACATGATCAGTCGACTGCTCATTCATCAGTCGATTGCCCATCTCTGGCAGTCGACTGCTAGGCCACTTCCCCTAGTCAAACCCTAGTTGACTCAAGCCAGTCGACTGCCACATGACACTAGTCGACTGGCACACCTCAAACATGAGGTTTTAGTCCAAGTATGGTTCCCCCATACTTGCTAGACCACCTTTAGCCTAGACCTAAGCCTTCTAGCCACCTCCATCAGCCTCACGCCTCTTTGATCCCTCCAAGTCATCCATGACTTGTTAATCCATTGCGCTAGTCTTCAGGTGCTTCCATCGGCTATGTCATTCTAACGGTGTCTACACCGCCAAGGCACATTGGACTTACGCCGCCAAGACTCTACTTGGACTTTATGCTGCAACCATTGGACTTATGCTGTCAAGACTTCACCCTTGGACTTTACGCATCCAATATTCCCCTTGGACTTCTCAAATGCCAAGACTCAAGCTTGGACTTTCCCTTGCCAACCCATGTTAGACTTTCCATGCCAAGACCCATGCTTGGACTTTTCATGCCAAGTACCCATGACTTGGACTTTATCTTGCCAAAACCCATGCTTGGACTTTACATTGCCAAGACCCATGCTTGGGCTTTCCCAAATGCCAAGTGTTCCACTTGGACTTTCCATGCCAAGTACGCAAGACTTGGACTTTCCCATGACAATTACATTGTCATATGTTTTTGTCTAACATCAAAACATCTCTCGAGCCAAGCTCGAGTCCTGGTCAATCGTGACCTGGGCCGATTGCACCAACAATGTAAGTAACTTTAAAAATACTACTGAGGCAGCTTTACAGATAACAAAAACTAAGTACTGCAAGAAACTCAACAACCTATGCATGAATAAATGAATGCTAATAATAATGCAAATACCAGGAAAGAAACTACTGCTAGGAACTAAACAAAATAAAATTTAGGGTCCCCCTAGACTTAAATGAAAGTATACCTCTAGTATGGTTGACGAGGTAGAAAGTTTGGTAGTCTCGGCATCTCGGGATCCTGGGAGAACCTGCTGCTAGGTCGCTGATGCCACATGTATATGTGGTCGATCCGAGAACTGGTGGATGCAGCGGTTGCTCGGTGCTTCTCCCCTTGAAAGTAAATACGGGTCTCGTTGTAGAAGTCCACAGCCCACTGGAAGTGCTCCCATAAGCTTGTAAACACCTCCTGCGTATAGGAGCTATGATCATCCCATCGCTGTCCCTTCGTCTGCTGCTCGACATATATGTCATCGAGGCACGATCAGAACTCTGAGAAATTGTAGGCAGAAGTACTTGCATCCTGCTCAAAAGTAGGAAAAGAAAACGGTGCAGGTGTAGGCTTTTAGTTTACGTATTGCTGGCAGTGCGTTAGAAGCTCCACTGGATAGTAAGCATGAACATGAGTGTAAATCCATGAGCGTCCTTTATTGCATTTTCGTGATGAATAATTATTTCTTTACTTACATAAACTTAAAATGACTTTTGTTTTTACCTAGCAAGTTCTTTCCTTACCTACAAATGCTAAATACCATAAATCAAAGTTCGAATTACAAAAAATTGAATGCAATAAAAAGAAATCATAAAAACAAAACTTGGGTTGCCTCCCACGAAGCACTTTGTTTATGGTCGTTTAGCTCGACCGCACTCCACTATCAACTTGGCTCTAGAGGTTCAGTGAACCTCCATTCATCCATATTGGAGCTGGAGACTCCCCTAGATATCTTTTTAATTGTTGCCCATTTACCTTGATCTCCCCTATTTCCTTACTCCATATATCCTCTGCACCATATGGTTATACCTTCTTCACCCGAAACGGTCCTGACCACCTTGATTTTAGCTTTCATGGGAAAAGTTTTAACCGAGAATTATACAGAAGGACTGAGTCACCTTCCTTAAAATCCCTTCTCAAAATGTGTTGGTCATGCCATTTCCTAGTCCTTTCCTTATATGCCTTAGCATGTTCATGTTAGTAATATATGAGAGATGTCCTAAGGCAATCGCCTTATGTATGAACCATTTATATGATAAATGAAGATTCACTATTTGAGTATACATGTTTTATGTATTTGATTGGATCTTAAACTCATTTACTGAATGTCCACGATACGATTCACAGCATGAGAGAATTTGTGATTGGATCACAACTAGTGAGTATCTCTACATGTGTAATTGTGATGTATCGAAATTATCCCTAGTCGATGAATTGATGGATTTGGACACCATCAATTCTGTCGAGACTAGCACGAGGTATACTCCTTGGTGTATCCAAGCAGCTGATTCTCACTGGCTGGAGACAGTGATGTCCGGAGTTAATCGTGGATGCTAGTTATGGTAACTAGTTCATTGGAATGACCAGCCGTAAGACTTCATATGGTTCTCTGCATATATAGATATGTCAATGAAGTTCTTACTGTGGCTTAAGTGCGATGTTCCTTTGACTTGCGGTATTCAAGTCATCTTGATCATTGAGACTTATGCTTTGACATCTTAAGCAAACATCTCTAAGGAGATGTGGACCCGGGATGATTGGGTATAAGTCGAAGTGATCGAAGGTGTTTGAATAGCCTATAAAGGATTCACCACTCCTTGCGAGGAGATGTATACCCAAGGCCTCTCGTCGGATTGTTACTAAAGTCTTTGGCCAAAGCATTACATGTTTAGAGTAAAGTACTCTTTGATACATGTGCAGTAACTAGAATCCGTAGGACGAGGAAATGATACTTGGGCTAGGTGTGACGTAGTCAGCCTAGTGGGGACTGACACAATAGACCATGTCCTGAACCAAGTGGGTATAAGATGAGTGAAGGGAATGAGGCACGATTCATTCGAGCTACTGAAGGGTTTCAGAAATAGTTCTGGATCAACCGTTGATCTTTTCGGTTAATTGGGGATCATGATGTACTACTAGGTGCCACTCATGATCGTTCTATAATTAATGGTTAATTATAGATGGCCAACATAAACCGAGAACCTATTTGGTCACACGCACAACGAGTGTAATCCAAAGGATTTAAAACGAGCTTGAGAATGGGATTCTCAGACCGAGAGAAACTATGTTTGGTTGGACCAAACATAAAGCGAGCATGAAATTGTTTCAGTCGCAATGGAAGCGTGGATGGGCCGTGTCTTATGAAGACATAATGGATGGACCAAAATGGTTTGGTTCTAATCAAATGGATGAGAATAAACCAAAGGGTTTGGTTTATTTTAAACGAATGAACCAAAAGTTGGTTCGGTTCGTTTTAACTTAAAATAAACCATCATGGTTTGGTTTATTTTGACTTATCCTAATGGAGTGGGTTAACGGGCTTTATGGATATGATCCATTAACCATTAAGAGAATTAGTTCTCTATAAAATAGGGCTTAAACCCTAACCCAAACCCTAATCTAGTTTTGGCCGCCCAACCTAGTTGCCGCCCACCCCTTGAAGGAGTATTCGGCGCCAACACCTTCATTGCCGCCGCCCAGCTTTTGTACCGCCGTCCAAGTCCTTGCCGGCGACCAAGCTACAGCCGGTGAACCCTCCGGTGATCCTCTGGTGATCCCCTATAGGTTTGGCATCAAGGTGAGGCTTTTCTTTCCTTGGTTGGCCGGCGCCTATATCCTCCACCAAGCTGTCCAGTTTTCTGGACAGCTTCTCCTCCTCGTCGGGCGTCGTTTGGGCGGCGGTTAGTGCTCCGACAGCGGCTAACTACGAGGATTTGATCTCCGGTAATCCTCTGAGGTGGAGGGGCGAAGGATTCGTCAAGCGGTTGTGAATACCTCTCGGAGAAGCGAGTTTTGAGAACTTCGTTTTAGGATCGAATTTGGATTCGGATCGTGATCATCTCGATCACGTCGTCTTCAACACGAGGCTAGTAACCCGTCACGAAGGCGAAGCTCGTGACTTAGCGAAGTCATCCGAGGAGCTCGGCGTGGATACGGATAGAGGCGATTCTTACGAGGATCGTTCGGTTGATGCCGTTCCGCTACTACCGTCATACTGAAAGGTATAACGTAGATAATTTCTTTATTGCAAATTTTAATTTACGGTTATGTCTACACTTGTTGTAATAGCATGCGTGTGTGTGTGTGTGTTGTAATAAATATAGATTTATTATTTTTAATTGCTTCATGTGCTCATGTTTACAAAACATGATCGAACACACACTGCCTTGTGATCTTGGAAACCTTGATGGTATCGAGCCCAGGTTGTGTTTCGACATAATCGTAAAAATGGTTTTGCGATAGTAATAATGTATTTCTGGAAATTTTCTAAATTTTGGAAATTTAGAAGTATTTATGGAAATTTTTAAATTTTGGAAAGTCTAGAAGTATTTATGGAAATCTTCCACTTTTGGAAAGTTGGAAGTATTTATGGAAATTGATATTCTCCATAAATTAAATATTTGATTAGATTCTGGAAATTTGTTTCCTAATTTAATCATGATTTGATTTGGGAAATCAAATCTTAAAATATTTTATTTCCATAAGTAGTTTTAATGATTTAGGAAATTGGTTTCCTAAATAGATTTTCCTTAATCAAATAATTCCATGAATAAAATATGTGATTAGATTTGGAAATTTGTTTCCTAATTTAATTATGATTTGATTTGGAGAATCAAATCTTAAACATATTTTATTTCCATAAATAGTTATGACATATAAGGAAATTATATACATGACATAATTGTATGCCTTGTAATTGCATTAGATGCATAACATTATGCCATGCGTGTCGTGACATGTAGATGTATGTCATGTATGCCATGCCATGTAGATAATAGTTATTTGCATGCAAAGAGGATGAGACATAAAAACCCTAACTCAATATTAAAGCCTACACCTTCCATTAATATGGTTAGAACCGAGTTCATTTCTTGTTTGGGTTGTTGGACTCTCTCCAAGCCGACTCGAACACGAACATGTTCAAATCATTGGAATAGTTTAACTCTAATATGGTAAGAGTCGAGGTCAATCGTTAGTTTGGGTTGTTGGACTCACTCCAAGCACAGCTAATTGGTTGAATGCGCTCTAACCATATTAAAACTATTTGATTAATGGGTCGGCTTTAACTTGGAGCATCGGATTTGTTGGACTCACTCCAAGTCGATGTGAAGAGAGGTGAAGTTGGGTGCTATGCATATGATGCATACTTGTTAATGTGTTAACAACCCAATGTATGTGTAAACATTCAATTAGTTGATAGCACATTGTGATAGTTACATATACATGATATGTAATCGGTATACTTGATACCACCATCATAGCTAAGAATGGCTTGTTGGACTCACTCCAAGGTTGTTCTTATCTATGATGGATATCGACCCATTCGGAGATGGACCTGATCTCGAAGTGATTTTAAGGGTTTTTGAAATTCGAAAAATGAATGGGATTTATAAATGTATATTGATGCATTTTAAAATCATCTTTCTCATATATACTCGTTTTGTATTTCTAAGTTAATATATTGATCATGATGTGTTTGAATTTGCGTTCCATTTTGGATTGAATAAATTGACTAGGCGAACTTCTTGGGTGGCTTAGAAACTTGATAATTGTTCTCAAGGTGAAAAGCTTGTGTATGTCCTCGAAAGCGCCTCTTCGCCCATCTAGTAGTGAATGCAACTTTGGACCAATTGTTGGCCTATCGAAACATGTGAGTGATTACGAACAAATGAGTTGCATCATGCTAGCGCGATGGAACCCAAGCTCTGGCGGCATTAGCATATGGATGCTCATATCGTAGTCCTTCATCTTTGTGAGTTGGTTGATGAGCAAGTGAGATTGAAGGTTGAAGTCTCAGCTCCTCTTCACCTCTGAGATGCTAGAAGGTTCATCTGTAGTCTTGCTCAATATCTTTGAAGTGTGGAGTCTTAGAGAAGCATGAGCGAGGGGCGGTCTTGTTAGTTGATTCCTCGAAGAAAGGTTCTAAGAGGAAGTCAAAGGAACAGTGAAGAAGGAAAGAAGAGAAGGGCTAAGAAGGTAGAACTAGCTCAAAGGGCACTTGCCATCATTATGGCAAGTAGGGCCATTCTTGAAGAAAGTGCAAGATTTATCTTGAGTCGTGAAGAAGGATAAGGCATCGGATGCCTCATCTTCTTGAAATCTTCTTTATTGATTGTCATTCTATTTCCTCGGACACTTGGGTATTTGATCTGGGTGTGGCTCACATATATGTAATGACATATGGGCTAAGGAATAGAAGAAGACTCGTCGAGGAGAGTCAAATTTATGTGTTGGGAATGGAGCAATGGTTCTTTTGCACTCGCCATCAGACGTATTTGTTGAAACTCCTGTAGGACTTGTCTTAGAAGCGGACAATTGCTTTTATGTTCCTTCGTTGATAAAGAACATCATTTCTATTTCTTGTTTAAATAGAAATGGGTACCATTTGACTTTTAGTAACAATTGTTGTTACATAACTTTGAATGGAGTTCTTTATGGAATTTGGAACTTTAAGCAATGGTGTTTATCGTTGGGCGTATCCGGTGACATTTTCAATATCGAAGCGAGCAACAGCGTGCTCGAAAGGATAATCAAATAGACTCCTATATGTGGCATTGTCGTCTTGGCCATATAAGCAAGAAGCGCATGTCGAATTACACCGATGTGGAATTCGGAATCGTTTGAATTGGATTCATATGATACATGCGAATCATGCTTAAAAGGCAAGATGACTAAGTTACCTTTCTTTGGAAAAGGTGAGCAGTGGGAGAGTTACTAGGTCTAATACATCTTGATGTATGTGGACCTATGTCAACTCAAGCTTTAGGAGGCTATAGCTACTTCATTACCTTCAGATGATCACTCACGGTTTGGGTATGTGTTCTTGATGAAACACAAGTCGAAGCCTTTGAAAGGTTCAAAGAATTCAGAAATGAAGTAGAGAAACAACATGACAAGAGTATTAAAATACTTCGATCGGATCGAGGTGGTGAATACTTAAGTCAAGAGTTTCTTGATTATCTAAGAGACAATGACATATTGTCTCAATGGACTCCGCCCTATACACCACAGCATAATGGTGTATCTGAGAGGCGTAACCGGACCTTGTTGGACATGGTCAGGTCAATGATGAATCATGTGACTCTTCCCAAGTCCTTTTGGGGTTATGCACTTCAGACAGCTGTTTACTTGTTAAACAGAATGCCTACCAAGGTAGTCTCTACTACTCCATATGAGATATGGCCTAGTAAGAAACATCATGTATCTTACTTGAAGATATGGGTTGTCCTGCTTATGTGAAGTGGGGTATGTCGGACAAATTGGATGCTAAGTCGATAAATGTCTATTTATTGGATACCCTAAGGAAACAAGGGGTTACCAATTCTATCATCTGTGGAACAAAGGTGTTTGTTTCAAGGCATCTTGTGTTTCTAGAGAAAGAGTTTCTCTTGCAAGAAAGCAGTGGGAGTGTCGTCGAGCTTGAGGAGGCTCGAGAGACTCAAATAGACATTGATGAGATACGGTGAAGCACCGGTGACAACTCATAGTGATGAGCAATCATTGGACCTATTGTAACACCACATCTTCGTAGATCTGGTAGAACACAATATTCTGAGAGATATGGATTTCTCGTAAGTGAATCGAGCGACATGTTACTCATTGATGATGAGAGCCTACGATTATGAAGAAGTCTTGACAAGTTCGAGAAAGGGATAAGTGACTTGGTGCCATGAAGTCGAAATGGATTCCATGTACGAAAACCAAGTTTGGAACTTGGTTGACCCACTGAAGGCATAAAGCCTATAGGGTGCAAGTGGGTTTTCAAGAAGAAAACCGACATGGATGGTAATGTGATTACCTATAAGGCTAGATTGGTGGCGAAAGGATATGCGTCAAAACAAGGTGTTGATTATGGCGAAACCTATTACTTTGTAGCTATGCTTAAATCCATTCGGATGCTCTGGCCATAGCGGCTCATTATGATTATGAGATATGGCGGATGGATGTGAAAACTTTCCTTAATGGAAACACAACGAGGGCGTGTATATGATCTGACTGAGGTTTCACATCGGTTGATAAAACCAAGGTATGCAAATTGCGACGGTCCATTTATGGATTGAAGCAAGCATCCGAGAGGCTGGAATATCCGTTTTGATGAGACAATCAAAAGTTTGATTTCTCACAAAATCGAGCGAACCTTGTGTGTACAAGAAGGTTAGTGGGAGTGCGATCGTGTTCCTAGTATTGTATGTCGATGACATATTACTTATAGGAAATGATGTGTCAATCTTCTGATCGATTAAGGTTTGGTTATCAAGACATTCTCCATGAAAGACCAGGGAGAAGCAACCTACATCCTTGGGATTAAGATCTATAGAGATAGATCGAAACGGTTGCTTGGTCTTTCGCAGTCTACATATATAGACCGAGTGCTAAAGAGGTTTAGCATGTCGGAATCCAAGAAAGGTTATCTGCCCATCAGGCATGGGGTACACCTTTCGAAGTCTATGTGTCCGCGCACAGAAGACGAGAGGATTTGCATGAGTAAGATTCCCTATGCATCCGCAATAGGATCTATCATGTATGCTATGTTATGTACGAGGCCCGATGTATCGTATATGCTCACGAGTGTCACGGCGGATACGATCGATCGAGAATGGATCATTGGGTGGCTGTTAAGACGATCCTTAAGTACTTGAGAAGAACTAAGGATGTGTTCCTAATATATGGAGAAGGGTACATGGTGATACGTGGGTATACGGATGCCAGCTCCAGACAGACAAGGATGATTCCATGTCTTTGTCTGGGTATGTATTCACCTGGAATGGAGACGCAATAAGTTGGAAAGGTTCCAAGCTTGACACTATAGCGGATTCTGCCACTAAGGCAGAATACATTGCAGCTTTGGAAGCAGCAAAGGAAGCGGTTTGGATCAAGAAGTTCATCTCTGAACTTGATGTGGTCTCATCAATGATCCAAACATGTGTTTTGCCGCTATCATCTTATCAGAGAGATCATCAGTAGGAACGAAATACAAATCGAGAAAATTCCCACTGAAAGGAACTTAGCGGATCCTTTGACTAAAGCATTACCTCAAAGTAAGTTTGAGGATCATGTTAGTGCTTATGGTATTGGATACCGTAGCGATTGGCATTAGGCCAAGTGGGAGTCTGTTAGTAATATATGAGAGATGTCCTAAGGCAATCGCCTTATGTATGAACAATTTATATGATAAATGAAGATTTACTATTTGAGTATACATGTTTTATGTATTTGATTGGATCTTAAACTCATTTACTGAATGTCCACTATACGATTCACAGCATGAGAGAATTTGTGATTGGATCACAACTAGTGAGTATCTCTACATGTGTAATTGTGATGTATCGGAATTATCCCTAGTCGATGAATTGATGGATTTGGACACCATCAATTCTGTTGAGACCAGCACGAGGTATACTCCTTGGTGTATCCAAGCAGCTGATTCTCACTGGCTGGAGACATAGTGATGTCCGGAGTTAATCGTGGATGATAGTTATGGTAACTAGTACATTGGAATGACCAGCCGTAAGACTTCATATGGTTCTCTGCATATATAGATATGTCAATGAAGTTCTTACTGTGGCTTAAGTGCGATGTTCCTTTGACTTGCGGTATTCAAGTCATCTTGATCATGGAGACTTATGCTGACATCTTAAGCAAACATCTCTAAGGAGATGTGGACCCGGGATGATTGGGTATAAGTCGAAGTGATCGAAGGTGTTTGAATAGCCTATAAAAGATTCACCACTCCTTGCGAGGAGATGTATACCCATGGCCTCTCGTCGGATTGTTACTAAAGTCTTTGGCCAAAGCATTACATGTTTAGAGTAAGGTACTCTTCGATACATGTGGAGTAACTAGAATCCGTAGGGCGAAATGATACTTGGGCTAGGTGTGGCGTAGTCGACCTAGTGAGGTGACACAATAGACCATGTCTGAACCAAGTGGGTATAAGATGAGTGAAGGAATGGGGCCACGATTCATTCGAAGCTCTTGAAGGGTTTGAAATAGTTACGGATCAGCAGTTGATCTTTTAGGTTAATTGGGGATCATGATGTACTACTAGGTGCCACTCATGATCGTTCTATAATTAATGGTTAATTATAGACGGCCAACATAAACCGAGAACCTATTTGGTCACACGCACAACGAGTGTAATCCAAAGGATTTAAAACGAGCTTGAGAATGGGATTCTCGGACCGAGAGAAACTATGTTTGGTTGGACCAAACATAAAGCGAGCATGAAATTGTTTCAGTCACAATGGAAGCGTGGATGGGCCGTGTCTTATGAAGACATAATGGATGGACCAAAATGGTTTGGTTCTAATCAAATGGATGAGAATAAACCAAAGGGTTTGGTTTATTTTAAACGAATGAACCAAAAGTTTGTTCGGTTCGTTTTAACTTAAAATAAACCATCATGGTTTGGTTTATTTTAACTTATCTTAATGGAGCGGGTTAACGGGCTTTATGGATATGATCCATTAACCATTAATAGAATTAGTTCTCTATAAAATAGGGCTTAAACCCTAACCCTAACCCTAATCTAGTTTTGGCCGCCCAACCTAGTTGCCGCCCACCCCTTGAAGGAGTATTCGGCGCCAACCTTCATTGCCGCCCAGCTTTTGTGCCACCGTCAAGTCCTTGCCGCGTGACCAAGCTACAGCCGGTGAACCCTCCGGCGATCCTCTCGGTGATCCCCTATAGGTTTGGCATCAAGGTGAGGCTTTTTCTTTCCTTTGGCGGCGCCTATATCCTCCACCAAGCTGTCCAGTTTTCTGGACAGCTTCTCCTCTCTCGTCGGGCGTCGTTTGGACGACGGTTAGTGCTCCGACAGCGGCTAACTTACCGGGGATTTGATCTCCGGTAATCCTCTGAGGTGGAGGACGAAGGATTCGTCAAACGGTTGACGAATACCTCTCCGGAGAAGCGAGTTTTGAGAACTCGTTTTAGGATCCGAATTTGGATTCGGATCGTGATCATCTCTCGATCACGTCGTCTTCAACACGAGGCTAGTAACCCGTCGAAGGCGAAGCTCGTGACTTAAGCGAAGTCATCGAGGCTCGGCGTGGATCACGGATAGAGACGATTCTTACGAGGATCGTTCCGGTTGATGCCGTTCCCGCTACACGTCATACGAAAGGTATAACGTAGATAATTTTCTTTATTGCAAATTTTAATTTACGGTTATGTCTACACTTGTTGTAATAGCATGCGTGTGTTGTGTGTGTTGTAATAAATATAGATTTATTATTTTTAATTGCTTCCGCTGTGCTCATGTTTACAAAACATGATCGAACACACACACGCCGCGGTGCCGAAAACCCAACAGTTCATATGCGTCTCTTTGAATTTTGTCCAACTCACTTATTTGTAGTTTCCTTTTTTCTCCTACCGCATAGTAGTCCAAGTTGAGCTTCTTGATGGCCCAGAAAGCCTTGTGTTCTAATTCAACATGTAGATGGCAAGGCTTCCCGTATACTAAGCGGAATGGGGCCATGCCTATCAGGGCCTTATAAGCTGTGCGGTCGGCCCAAAGAGCATTGTATAGCTTTTGTGACCAATCTTTCCGTGATGCCACTACTGTTTTTTCTAGGATACTTTTGATCTCCCGATTCAAAATTTCCACTTGTCCGCTTGTTTGCGGGTGGTAAGCTATTGAAACTTTGTGGATCACCCCATACTTATGTAGTAATTTTTCAAACTATTTTTCGATGAAGTGGGATCCTCCATCACTGATTACTACTCGCAGAACTGTGAATCTAGGGAATATGTTTCTTTTGAACATTTCTATTACCATCCTAGCTTTGCAATGGGGCGATGCTATGGCCTCCACCCATTTGGAGACGTAGTCTACAACGACTAGGATATATCTGTTTCTGTCAGAAATGGGGAAGGGTCCCATGAAATCTACTCCCCATACGTCGAAGAGCTCCACCTCGAATATGGTGCTTGCCGGCATCTCATGTCTTCTTCCTATATTTCCTATTCGATGGTACCAATCGCAAGAGACTACATAGTTGCGCATGTCCCTAAATAGGCTAGGCCAGTAGAATCCTGCTATGCAGTACCTTCGTGGCAGTTTTTGCAATCCCGACATGACCCACATATGTAGAGGAATGACAATGAAAGAGGATGCTTTCCACTTCCTCTTCTAGTACGCACCTTCAATATACGCTATCTGCACAATTCCTGAATAGGAAGGGGTCATTCCATACGTATTGCCAAACCTCTGAAAAAAATCTTTTCCTCTATTGAGTCATAAATTCTTGCGGTATCACTCTTCCTACGAGAAAATTCACCAAATATGCATACCAGGGGGTGGTCACCTTAGTGATGGCCATGAGGGTATCATCCCACAGAGCATTGTCTATTTAGGTACTGTCTCCTTCTTCTAATTTGCTATCTATGGGCATGCTCTGTTAGGGCAATCTCTTGCCATGATAAGGTTTTGATGTGTGTGGCAAAGGGTTTAAGTTAGTGTGTTATGTTGATTTGATATGTGCGTTGAAGTCGTGCAGGACATAGTAATTCGGACATGGAGCCGTGGCGAGTTTCACATCTCATGACTCGTGCCTTGAGTCGGTAAAGGATAGCTTTGTGAAAGCCGTGCGCTTGGAGCATCCGAGGGACCGCTGGACGAGAAGCTTGGAGTGAAGCCGGAGGAAGTATACTTCGAGGCAAGAGACGCGAAGGAGCATTGTAGAGCCGTGCGCCTGATGCTGCCGAGGGATGTGGCCGAGAACGAAGAGAACTTCAAAGGAGAGGGACTCCGAGAGATGAGAGTGAGCGAATGTAACCCGGGAAGGGGTAGCTCTTAGGTGAAACTTGGCCATTTGTCCAAGTGTCGGATGGGTTTTTCGACACGATCACCGCCGAAATGACGATCGGATCGATCCGAGTCGATAGTCGATCGTGGTATAATACCGATTTAATGCTTGCGATCGTGGACGATCGACAGTCGATCTACCGCCAGGAATGGCAATGATCGATGGCACCGCGGACGCACGAATGGAGTCGACTCGATTGAGCACTCGACCGATCGAACATCATCGCCGATGGTAGGATCGGTCGATGATGCGATCTGGATGGATGGTATCCAACGTGGAAAGCGACCGTTATTGGGCAACGGCTACAAGACCAGTCGACTGATCGAGGGCATCAGTCGACTGATCCTGTGTCAACGGGAAGAAACCCTCTTCCTCTATAAAAAGGAAAGGGATGGGGTTTGGGAGAAAAAATGCTTGAACACCCAACTACTCCCAAAGTACCCTAAACGATTTCCCACTCTTCTACTTGCTCTAATCTTCATTCCATTGTAGAAGAGTGATCTTTGTGTAAAAGAGGTTACCTAGCTTTGTGCAAAGGAGAGATCTAGTGGATAGATTGCGGAGTGATTCACCGTGGACGAATCGGACCGTGGATTAGCGGCGTAGCCTTGAACCACGTTACATCTCGTGTTTGTATTGCTTGTTTATATTTTGCTTGTCTTTATTTATATTTGCATATTCCGCTTGCGCTAACGTTTTGAAGACGAGAAAAATATGACATCCTACGACAAAGGGCTATTCACCCCCCTCTAGCTGGCCAATCGATCCCCTACAAGTGGTATCAGAGCAAGGTTGCTTGTCACCGGACTAACCGCCGCAACAAGCTCTACATCAAAATGGCCGGCTCAAACATCCACCCACCGAAGTTCGACGGTGAATTCTCTTGGTGGAAAAAGAGAATGGAGGTATTCTTCGAAACCGACTTTGAAATTCTATTAATAATGGAAAACGGTTTCAAGTTGCCTAGGAACGAAAATGGGGAGCCATTGGAGAAATCAAGGTGGAGCAAGAGGCAAAGAGAAGAATATTTGGAAAATTCAAAGGTCAAGCACCACCTATACAATGTACTCCCCCAACAAGAAGTCAATAGGATAGGGAATGTTCTAGTGCTAAGGAGATGTGGGAGAGATTGGTTGAACTTCATGAAGGCACTTCGGAAGCCAAACTCGCAAGGAGAGACCTCCTCCGCTCCCAATTATCCAACATAAAATTAGAAAAGGGAGAAAAGGTAACATCATTACATTCTAGGTTTAAAGAAATATTAATTGGGCTAATAAGTGTAGGAGAGAAGCTATCCAACCGGGATATGATAATGAAAGCCATAGATGCCTTTCCCCGATCATCCAAGTGGAGTTCAATGGTGGACTCATTTTATATTTTAAAGAATCTAGAGGTAAGTACTCTAGATGAATTTTTCTCCACTATGGAATTGCATGAATCTAGGCTTGAAGGTATACAAGAAGAGCCTAGAATCCAACCTTCAAGGGGAGTAGCTTTGATAGCAAACAAGGGGAAGAAGAAGATAGAGATCTCCTCCTCCTCCGATGATGAAGCCTCTTCCTCCTCCTCCATGGATAGCACGGAAGAAGCATATATGGTAAGGAGGGTAAGACATGTTTTAAAAGGTTTTAGATTTAACAAATCAAATGATAGGAATAGGAGACCAAGAGGAAAGATCATATGCTATAATTGCCAAGGAGAGGGCCACATAAGGGACAATTGTCCCCTCCTAAACAAGAGCAAAGAGGAAAGGAAAAAGAAGGAAGAAAAGAAGAAGAAGAAGGGGAGCAAGAAGAAAAAGGAAGAAGAGAAGAAGGCCAAGGAAAAAGGAAAGGTCATGGCTCTCAAAGCAAAGACATGGGATGACCTTGCTTCCTCATCCTCATTCGAAGAAGAAGAGCATGTCTATTCCAACCTAGCACTAATGGCTCTTCATGACTCGGATTGCTCCTCCTCCTCCACCGAAAATGAAGAATCAAGCTCAAGTGGGGAGAGCTCAAATGAAGGGGGAGCTTCTACATCCTCCTCATCCGAAGAAGAAGAGGACATGAAAACTATGGTAACGAATGCCTCTCCTAAGAAAATAGTTTCCATAATTTCTAGTTTAACTAAGGACTTATTTGGAATGAAAAAGAAAAATAAAAGCATGCTAGATCAAATTAAGGCATTAGAAAATAAGCTAGGAAATGCATGCTTAAATGAAAATGATAATATCTCTTCTAGGTTAAATGATGCATGCTCACACGATAATTATGTGCCATTAGATGTTAGTGATGCATGCATAGAAGAAAATAGGGCATTAAGGGAAAAGGTAGATTATTTAACAAAAGCCCTAAAAAAATTCACTATTGGCTCCAACACCCTTAACATGATAATTGGGAGCCAAAGAGCTATTTTCAATAAGTAAGGCCTAGGATACAAAGAAAAGAAAAATGAAAAGGCCTATAAATGCCTAATTGCTAGGGGACAAGATAAAAAGAAGGTAATAGCTAGGAAATGGATCCCCAAGGAGTATCTAGTGAACCCAATAGGCAAGAACTTATTTTGGGTTCCAAAATCCATCCTTAAGGGTTAGGATAACCCTAGGGTAGTCAACCATATGCAATTGACCTATATCATATTTTGGTTGACTTAGGATGACGGGACAACATTTTTAGAATAGTGTTGGGTGATGATAACGTGCCCATAAATAGATAGTAATGCTTAAATCATGATGATTAATGTAATTGTTACACATGTTTGCAATCATGATTTATGATATTGATATTTGGCACATAATCATGGGAAATAGGTTTGAATCATGCTTTAGGTGATACTTTGTTTATTATCATGACATAATACCTAATGCATGATAACAACTCAATGAATACATGTGTTTAATGATCATAATGTAAAATTAATTCATATATGTCTTTGTGATCATGTAGAGTGTTAGGATGATACTTAACCGTGATAGAATTGCATGAATATAATGGTTAAGTATGTATAAATACCCCCTAGGATACATCTCACACTCACCATAGGCTACTTTGATTGAAAACTTAGCATGGGTGAGATGTTAGGATGATACAAATGTCCACTAGTGCCTATAGCATTTAGATGGTCATTTAAAGTATTAAAATAGCAATAATAGACTAATCATGGGGAAGACTTATGTTTAATTCATAGACATATTGCCCAAAGATCATGGTTGGATATTTCATATGTTTTCAAAACAATTTCTTAATCTAAAATCTATGTATTCATGTTTTGAAACAATTCAAAGCAAGACTAGGTGTTAAAATGGATACTCTTATGATCAAAAACCTAGTAGTTTTTAAAGCTTATGGATTTTTGGCAAATACGTGGAAATATAATGATTTTTCATGAAAACCTATTTTTCACTGATAGATATACTTAAAAGAAATGTGTTCCCCAAATTTCATGATTTTTCGAATTTTTTGGAATTTTTAACGCATTTCTAAAATTCGGTCCAGAAATCAGAACAAGTGCGGATCGGTAGTAATCTGAACGATCGATGACCTGAATATCATACCAGTAAAGGATGAATTCCGATTTTAAATCAACTTGTGGTATTTTCTTTCTATTAGACTTGATGCCATGTGTTTTTAACTTAGTGTTAATCTTTTTGATGGTGTCAAAGGGGGAGAAATAATTATGTTTAAGTAAATTGTGATAGGGGGAGAAAATTTGTATGAGGAGTTTCATGGGTTAAGGGGGAGTTGCATGTTGCTATATCATGTTTATGTTTACATGCTTTCTTTCCTTTAAAATTTATATCAAATATTTTTACCTAACTTAAACGGATTGCCACACATCAAAAAGGGGGAGATTGTTAGGGTAATCTCTTGCCATGATAAGGTTTTGATGTGTGTGGCAAAGGGTTTAAGTTAGTGTGTTATGTTGATTTGATATGTGCGTTGAAGTCATGCAGGACTTAGTAATTCGCACATGGAGTCGTGGCGAGTTTCACATCTCATGACTCGTGCCTTGAGTCGGTAAAGGATAGCTTTGCGGAAGACGTGCGCTTGGAGCATCCGAGGGCTAGGACGAAGCTTGGAGTGAAGGTGGAGGAAGTAGACTTGAGGCAAGAGGCGAAGGAGCATTGCAGAGCCGTCTTTGATGTTAGGGGCGTGGTCGAAAGCGAAGAACTTGAAGGCGAGGACTCCGAGAGATGAGAGTGGCGAATGTAACCGGAAGGGTAGCTCTTAGGTGAAACTTGGCCATTTGGCCAAGTGTCGAATGGTTTTCGACACGGTCATTGCCGAAATGGCGGTCGATCTCGATTCGATGGGTCGATCGGTATAATACTGATTTAATGCTTGGCGATCATTGCCATGTGATCGATGATGTCGACAACGATCATTGCCGAGGAATGGACGGTCGTGATGGCATTGTGCGCATGGGCAGAATGGAGTCGACTTCGGTTGAGCACTCGGTGATCGAGCATCGATCGTGATGGTAGGATCGATCGACTATTGCGATCGTTGGATGGTATCCAAGCGTGGAAGCGGCCGTTATTGGGCAGCGACTACGAGACGATCAGCGATCGAGGCATCGATCGGATCCTGTGTCAACGGGAAGAAACCCTCTTCCTCTATAAAAAGGAAGGGGATGGGACTTTGGGAGAAAAAATGCTTGAACGGCCAACTACTCCCAAAGTGCCCTAAACGATTTCCCACTCTTCTACTTGCTCTAATCTTCATTCCATTGTAGAAGAGTGATCTTTGTGTAAAAGAGGTTACCTCCACCTAGCTTTGTGCAAAGGAGAGATCTAGTGGATAGATTGCGGAGTGATTCACCGTGGACGAATCGGACCGTGGATTAGCGGCGTAGCCGTGAACCACGTTACATCTCGTGTTTGTATTGCTTGTTTATATTTTGCTTATCTTTATTTATATTTGCATATTTCGCTTGCGCTAACGTTTTGTAGACGAGAAAAATACGACATCCTATGACAAAGGGCTATTCACCCCCTCTAGCTGGCCAATCGATCCCCTACATGCTCGATAAGTGGTCCGCGGCGATGTTGTCTGATCCCTTTTTATCTATGATTTCTATATCAAATTCTTGAAGTAATAAAATCTAGCGAATAAGGCGGGGTTTAGCATCCTTCTTACTTAGCAAGTAAAGAACTGCAACATGATCGGTGTAAACAACTAGCTTGGAACCTACTAATTATTGTCTAAACTTGTCGAACTCGAACACAACTGCTAGCAATTCTTTCTCAGTCGTGGCATAATTGATTTGTGCCCCGTTTAGTGTCTTACTGGCATAGTGAATGGCATGTAGTTTTTTCTCCTTCCACTTCCCTAATACTGCCCCCACTGCATAATCACTAGCATCACACATGACCTCAAATGGTAGGCTCTAGTTAGGCGACTGTATTATTGGGGACATCACTAAGGCTCTCTTTATTTCTTCAAATGCCACTAAATATTGCCAGTCGAAAATAAACTCCGTGTCCTTATCTAGTAGATTTGTTAGAGGTCTAGTTATCTGAGAACCTTCGATAAAAACCTGCATGCCCAAGAAAGCTTTGGACTCCTTTTACATCCCTGGGCGATGGCAGTTTTTCAATTATTTCGACCTTTGCCTTGTCTACTTCGATATCGCTCCGTGATATCTTATGTACTAGAACTATACCTTCAGTTACAATGAAATGACATTTTTCCCAATTCAAAACCAAGCTATTCTCCTCACACCTTTGTTGAACCCTTTCTAAATTCTTTAGACATGCATTGAAACTTGTTCCATAGACGAAAAAATCATCCATGAATACCTCCATAATTTGTTCGATCATGTCCGAAAAGATAGCCATAATACAACGCTGGAAGGTGGCTGGAGCATTACATAGGCCAAAGGGCATTCGTCTATATGCGAAGGTTCCGTACGGGTAGGTGAAGGTGGTCTTCTCTTGATCATTAGGGTGGATTGGGATTTGAAAGAAACTTGAGTACCCGTCAAGGTAGCAAAAATAGGAATGTTTAGCGAGACGTTCTAGCATCTGGTCGATAAATGGAAGTGGAAAATTATCCTTTCTTGTTGCTTTGTTTAATTTACAGTAGTCTATGCACATTCTCCACCCTATTATCGTTTGGACAGGAATCATCTCATTCTCCTCGTTTTTGACCACCGTAGTGCCGCCTTTCTTTGGTACTATATGTACAGGACTTACCCACTCACTATCCGAAATTGGGTAAATTATTTCGGCATCCAAGAGTTTAAGTACTTCCTTTTTCACTACCTCCTGAAAATGAGGGTTAAGTCGCCTTTGGCGCTCCACGATCGACTTACACCTGCCCTCAAGTATTATCCTATGCATGCACAGAGACGGGATTATCCCTTTTATGTCATCAATGGTATAGCTATCCTGCACAAAAAAGTACAAAGAGCACATGGATAGCATGCAAAAATAGAGTGACATATGCATGAAACTAACATAAAATGTAATGTGATGTGAGCGAAAACTACTCCTAAAACCCTATATGTTTTGTTCACATCACTTCCCCTAGACTTAAATATTTGCTTGTCCTCAAGCAAACCTCAGCTCCATGAAATTTTATAAAGATATTGTTTCATACTTGGCATGTTAACTAAATTTATCAAGTGGTATTTGCAATCAAAGAAAAATAAATATGTTCTAGAAATTCACTAAGTTAGCTCCTCGTGCTCGTGCTAAGCGTATCATTCTTACGGGACACTCGTTCCATGGTGAGTTAAGTCATCATCCTATAGCTTTCTTAAGGTCTCCGACTCTTAGGCACTTACCTGCCCAAAGCAAGGGTCATTCCCAAGATCTAGCATAAAGTCTCAAAGGCGTGCTCGGTATTGAGAGAAATTGGTAGGTGTTTCCCCAGTAATCTAACTCGGTCTCAAAGGGGCACATAGTCATTTCCACCCACGACAATTATTTTTTTTTATCCCTCATAATCTTTTCTCTCTCTCTTTTATTTTTTTTTAGGCTCACCGAGATTTTAATTTTTTCGAATGGGCTTACACAATCCGAGCATCTCCAGTAACTAAAATGCTAAATCTAGAGTCTCCTATGAAATCTAAAGTACTAAACTACTGAGATAATCATAACTAGGTATGTACTAGATTCTCCCTTTTCAGAACGTTCGACATGTGAAGGTGTAAAAATAAAGCTAACTAGTGTGGTCTAGAATATTCATTAGAGAAAATAAAATAAAATACCACGAGATAAATGAAGTTAAGCTACCTATGGGAACAACTCATGTAAGTAACTTTAAAATACTACTGAGGCAGCTTTACAAATAACAAAAACTAAGTACTGTAAGAAACTCAACAACCTATGCATGAATAAATGAATGCTAATAATAATGCAAATACCAGGAAAGAAACTACTACTAGGAACTAAACAAAATAAAATTTGGGGTCCCTCCAGACTTAAATGAAAGTATACCTCTAGTATGGTGGATGAGTTAGAAAGTCTGGAAGTCTCGACATCTCGGGATCCTGGGAGAACCTGCTGCTGAGTCGGTGATGCCACATATACATGTGGTCGATCTGAGAACTGGTGGATGTAGCGGTTGCTTGGTGCTCCTCCTCTTGAAAGTAAATATGGGCCTCATCGTAGAAGTCCTCGGCCCACTGGAAGTGCTCCCATAAGCCTGTAAACTCCGTCTGCGTATAGGAGCTATGATCATCCCATCGCTGCCCCTTCGTCTGCTGCTCGGCATATATGTCATCGAGGCACGATCGGAACTCTGAGAAATCATAGGCAGAAGTACTTGCATCATGCTCAAAAGTAGGAAAAGAAAATGGTGCAGGTGTAGGCTTTTCACGTGGACTAGGGGGCGCGATACAACGGTGTGAAATCACACGGCCTGACCGTGTGTGACTTTGGAAGTCAGGGCACGACCGTGTGAAAACACATGGCCTGGCCGTGCACCCTTTGTTTCTTTTCTTGTGGTGCACAATGGTCTGATTTCTCTCACTCACTTCACTGCATAAACTTAAAATGACTTTTGTTTTTACCTAGCAAGTTCTTTCCTTACCTACAAATGCTAAATACCATAAATCCAAGTTCGAATTACAAAAAATTGAATGCAATAAAAAGAAATCCTAAAAAGAAAACTTGGGTTGCCTCCCAAGAAGCACTTTGTTTAAGGTCGTTTAGCTCGACTGCACTCCACTATCAACTTGGCTCTAGAGGTTCAGTGAACCTCCATTCATCCGTCTCGAAAGTTGGAGACTCCCCTAGATATCTTTTTAATCGTTGCCTATTTACCTTGATCTCCCCTGTTTCCTTACTCCATATATCCACTGCGCCATATGGGTATACCTTCTTCACCCGAAACGGTCTTGACCACCTTGATTTTAGCTTTCCTGGGAAAAGTTTTAACCTGGAATTATACAGTAGGACTGAGTCTCCTTCCTTAAACTCCCTTCTCAAAATGTATTGGTCATGCCATTTCCTAGTCCTTTCCTTATATGCCTTAGCATGTTCATATGCGTCTCTTCGAATTTCGTCCAACTCACTTATCTACAGTTTCCTTTTTTCTACTATCGCGTAGTAGTCCAAGTTGAGCTTCTTGATGGCCCAGAAAGCCTTGTGTTCTAATTCAACATGTAGATGGCAAGGCTTCCTGTAGACTAAGCGGAATGGGGTCATGCCTATCGGGGTCTTATAAGCTATGCGGTAGGCCCAAAGAGCATTGTATAGCTTTTGTGACCAATCTTTCCGTGATCCCACTACTATTTTTTCTAGGATACTTTTGATCTCCCGATTCGAAATTTCCACTTGTCCTCTTGTTTGCGAGTGGTAAGCTGTTGAAACTTTGTGGATCACCCCATACTTATGTAGTAATTTTTCAAACTGTTTTTTGATGAAGTGAGATCCTCCATCACTGATTACTACTCGTGGAACTCTGAATCTAGGGAATATGTTTCTTTTGAACATTTTTATTACGGTCTTGGCATCGCAATGGGGTGATGCTATAGTCTCCATCCATTTGGAGACGTAGTCTACAGTGACTAGGATATATCTGTTTCTGTCGGAAATGGGGAAGGGTCCCATGAAATCTACTCCCCATACGTCGGAGAGCTCCACCTCGAATATGATTCTTGCCGACATCTCATGTCTTCTTCCTATATTTTCTGTTCGCTGGCACCGATTGCAAGAGACTACATAGTTGCACATGTCCCTAAATAGGCTAGACCAGTAGAATCCTACTTGCAGTACCTTCGCGGCGGTTTTTGCAATCCCAGCATGACCCTCATATGCAGAGGAATGACAATGAAAGAGGAAGATTTCCACTTCCTCTTCTGGCACGCACCTTCAATATACGCTATCTGTGCACTTCCTGAATAGGAAGAGGTCATTCCATACGTATTGCCGAACCTCTAAAAAAATCTTTTCCTTTGTTGAGTCATAAATTCTTGCGGTATCACTCTTCCCACGAGAAAATTCACCAAATCTGCATACCAGGGGGTGATCACCTTAGTGATGGCCATGAGGGTATCATCTTGCAGAGCACTGTCTATTTGGGTACTGTCTCCTTTTTCTAATTTGCTATCTATGGGCATGCGCGATAAGTGGTCCACGACAACGTTGTCCGATCCCTTTTTATCTCTGATTTCTATATCAAATTCTTGAAGTAATAAAATCCAGACAATAAGATAGGGTTTAGCATCCTTCTTACTTAGCAAGTAACGAACTACAACATGATCGTTGTAAACCACTACCTTCAAACCTACTAAGTATTGTCTGAACTTGTCGAATGTGAACACAACTGCTAGCAATTCCTTCTCAGTCGTGGCATAATTGATTTGCACCCCGTTCAGTGTCTTACTGGCATAGTGAATGGCGAGTAGTTTTTTCTCCTTCCACTTCCCTAATACTGCCCCCACTGCATAATCACTAGCATCACACATGACCTCGAATGGTAGGCTCCAGTCAGGTGGCTGTATTATTGGGGACATCACTAAGGCTCTCTTTATTTCTTCAAATGCCGCTAAACATTGCCGATCGAAAATAAACTCCGTGTCCCTAGCTAGTAGATTTGTTAGAGGTCTAGTTATCTAAGAAAAATTCTTTATGAACCTTCGATAAAAACCCGCATGCCCAAGAAAGCTTCGGACTCCTTTTACATCCCTCGGCGACAGCAGTTTTTCAATTACTTCAACCTTCGCCTTGTCTACTTCGATACCGCTCCCTAATATCTTATGTCCTAGAACTATACCTTCAGTTACGATGAAATGACATTTTTCCCAGTTCAAAACCAAGCTATTCTCCTCACACCTTTGTAGAACCCTTTCTAAATTCTTTAGACATGCATTGAAACTTGTTTCGTAGATGAAAAAATCATCCATGAATACCTCCATAATTTGTTCGATCATGTCCGAAAAGATAGCCATCATACAACGCTGGAAGGTGGATGTAGCATTACATAAGCCAAAGGGCATTCGTCTGTATGTGAAGGTTCCGTACGGGCAGGTGAAGGTGGTCTTCTCTTGATCATTAGGGTGGATTGGGATTTGAAAGAAACCTGAGTACCCATTAAGGTAGCAAAAATAGGAATGTTTAGCGAGACGTTCCAGCATCTGGTCGATAAATGGAAGTGGAAAATTATCCTTTCTTGTTGCATTGTTTAATTTACGGTAGTCTATGCACATTCTCCACCTTGTTACCATTTGGATAGGAATCAACTCATTCTCCTCGTTTTTGACCACTGTAGTGCTGCCTTTCTTTGGTACTACGTGTACAGGACTTACCCACTCACTATCCGAAATTAGGTAAATTATTTCGACATCCAAGAGTTTAAATACTTCCTTTTTCACTACCTCCTGAAAATGAGGGTTAAGTCGCCTTTGGCGCTCCACGGTTGACTTACACCCGTCCTCAAGTATTATCCTATGCATGCACAGAGATGGGCTTATCCATTTTATGTCATCAATCATATAGCCCAGCACCTTTTTATACGTCATGAGCACCCCTAGCAACTTCCTTGTCTCTTCCTCACTGAAGTTGGTGTTTATAATCACTGGATGGGTTGTAGTTGGCCCTAAGAATTCGTACTTTAGGCTAGGGGGAAGTGGCTTCATCTCAAGCCCTTTATGTTTCTCTTCCGCCTCCTGCCCCAATTCCTCCTCTTCTTCTGATCCTGAGGATAGAGAATCTTCTTCCATCCTATACTCCCTCTCTTTGTTCTCCCCCTGTACTTGGCAAGCAATTTCAGGTGTGTCTATCCCCTTGATCGGGGAAGCCTCCTGAAAATGTTGCTCGCTGTTCGCCCATATTTCAAGAGTCCCCACCACCGTCTCTATAATGCGATATGCGTCATCCATGCTTTTTCTCATCAACACACCCCCTGCGGCTATGTCCAAGAGTTCTTTCAATGAGTTAGTTATCCCAGAATAAAAAACATGGAGGAGTAACCAATCCTGTAACCATGGTCCGAGCAGCGAATAACAAATCCCTGTAGCCTCTTCCATGCCTCAGCCAGAGTCTCTTCTTGCCCTTGCTCGAATGAAAGTATTTTATCCCTAACGAAGGATGTTTTGTGTGTGTGTGGGGGGTGGGGGGGGGGGGGGGGGGGAATTTGCTTAGGAGAGTTTCCTCCATTTGTTCCCTTGTTGTTATACTTCCTTTGGGTAGCATGCATATCCATTGCTTAGCCTCCCCTTTCAGTGAAAATGGGAACATAATGAGCTTAATGGCATCTACTGGGATTCCTTCATTGTAACACCCCCCCCCCTACTTACACTAGTAAAGGAGGTGTTACTGCCATACTTTATCTTACTCTTTACATAATCAGGTAAACATGACTCAATCATTTCATAAACTCACATACACTATTTGTAAGTTAACTAATACCTGATTTAAACCAAAGAGTATCAACAACTCGTAGCAAGATCTAAACTTGGTTTCTAAACGAGTATCATAATACAAACTCTTAACTTTTAACAGCGGAAGCTAAAGAAACAAACCAACTACATTCACATGTTGACACTAGGCTATTTCACAAGTTCTTAACCTATCTAAGCATGCACATTCACTAGAGTTCTAATATAGAACATTCTTAAGTAACTCAACCTCATGCATGGTGATAGTGATAGGTGCATCCTTGACATGAACATCAACGTAATCAACGAAACATAACATCAACCCTAGCACCTAACATGAAGACTAGCACATAGTTCAAAGTTCTTAGCATAACATAATACTAGAAAGTTCTACATTCTTAGACACAACATGATCAAACATATAACATGAACACTACCACATGAATAAGTTTGAAGGTCTTAACAAATAACAAAATACTAGCAAGTTCAGGATCATAATCCACTGTTCCGCCACAACACACACCAAGCACTTCATCCGCTGCCCCCCTCTTACTCCAATCTTGCTTTACCCTTATCTGTAGTATAAGGAATGCAAACTATAAGCAATGGAGCTTAGTAAGTACTTCCTATTCTCACAAAACTTCGCATTAGGAAAACATGCTATTAGAATACTTGCATGAAACACATGCTCACACTTGCATTTAGGAAAATTCTGCATTTAACATTTGGAAGTACTTGCACATGATACAATGATTCAACTTGACATGCATGAACTTAACATATGCAACTTGCATTACATGCTTGAAATATGCTTCGCTTGTAGAAACATATACACTATACTTAAACTTGTAAACATTGTGCTTTGGTTAACTTTCGAAACCATATATACATATATACTTTAAAATACTAATCATCCTTGTTTGGGCAGCCCAACATTATACCAACTTTGCGCGGAACCCTAATAGAACTCGGGGTAGCTAGCCACCAAATTTATTAGGGCAACTTTCAAGGGGGGCCTAGGGGCCCGTAGAACTTTCAAGGGCGGTCTAGGGGCCCGTGGGCGATCTAAGAGCCCGGTACATGCCACTTCAAAGTAAAATACTTTCTTTATATATGACTTACTTATTTTTGTCATTTAACAAGTATTTTACATGATCATACTCAAAAACCCATATAGGAAGCCTTTCAAGACATCTGATCATACTCCTTGTCTCCAAAACTCATAGGGGAAGCATCTTGTGATCTTTACATCTTGCTTCCAATGAAATATTCAAAGTGAAATATTTCCCTTATATATGACTTACTGATCTTGGTCATTTATCAAACAATTAACATGATCATACTCCCAAAACTAAAATAGGAAGCCTTTCAAGACATGCGATCATGCTCTTTGTCCCCAAAACATATAGGGGAAGCATCTTTGCGATCTTATGTCTTGCTTCAACATGAAATATATCTATAAATATAGATGACCTACTGATTTTGTCATTTAACCAACATGTAACATTCTCATACTCCCAAAACTCATATAGGGAGCCTTTCAAGACATTTAATCATGTTCTTTGTCCCCGAAACTCGTAGGGGAAGCCTCTTTGAAATCTCTACATCTTGCCCCACGAGAAATATACCAAAAATACCTAAAAATCCAACCAAACATAATTTGTACAGAACCTATAAATCTGAATAAAACATGATACTAGAAGCTAGATGTGCAAATCAAAGAGTTACTTATGCTATAGGTGAGAGATAGCATCCTAGTGATCTTATGTCTTGCTTAAAAAAAAAATATACCTTACCTATAAGTCTAAACACACCCATATAATATGATCAAACCATATTTCTTGTCATTTAACAAGTATTTTACATGATCATACTGAACAACCCATATAGGAAGCCTTTCAAGACATTCGATCATGCTCTTTGTCCCCAAAACTCGTAGGGGAAGCATCTTTGCGATCTTTACATCTTGCCTCCAATGAAATATACTTAAAATACCTAAAAGTCAAAACAAACATAATCTGGACAGAACATATAAATCCAAATGAAACATGATAATAGAACCTAGATGGGCAAATCAAAGAGTTACTTATACTCTAGCTGAGAAATAACATCTTGGTGATCTTAGATCTTGCTTAAAAAGACTTATACCTCAACTATAAATCTGATCACACACATATATCATTTGATCCAAACATATAATCTTCAAAGCATATGAAAAGAAACTATATAAAACAATCGAAGAACTACTTATACTGCAGGTGAGAGATACTTACTTCCTCTCGCTTTCGTACTAGTATACCGCTAGGGTTTTTGTGAGATGAAGACCTTCCCTTGTTCCTTAGCCCTAGGGGTGGTCCTCTAGCATATATTAAGCCTTTGTATCCCCTTGAAACCCTCTCAAGAACACCAACAAAAAGCCTTAGTGTTTCGGATGGAGTTGGAGGAAGGAGGAGGAGTTCGGTGGAGTTGGATCTTCTAGCAATACCAAGACTTTCTCCTTGATAACCCTCTTGAGAATTCCAACACAAGGAGTCCTAAAGCTTGGATGGAAGAGGGAGGAAGGAGAAGGAGGAGTTTCGGCCAAGAATGGGAGAAGGAAGAAGAATGAGGAAGAATGAAGAAGGAAGATGGGGGTTTTCTTTTCTTCCTTAGCTTCCTCTTTAATTCCCACGTTAATAGCTAGGGAGGTTAGAAAACTTTTCATCTCCTCATGGGGAGATGAAACAACTCTTCACCCTCTCATCTTCTCATTTACCTTCTTTGTATATTCCTTATCTATTCTAGCCAAGAATTATCCTATGGTCTAGTGGTATCAAGGCTATCTCACAATTAGGAGGTTCATGGTTCAAATCCTACCTATAGCGAACCATATTTTATTTTATTTTTTTAAAACCTTTTATGGGCGTTAAAAATTATATAATTACTTTGAATAACTTAAAATTTTACGGGCGTTACAATCACTCATATCTTATAAAAGTTTCGTCCTCGAAACTTAGAACAACTCTGGATACTTCTGTTTCATGTCATCCTCACGTTCCCAAGTTGCTTCTTCAAACCTTTGATTTTGCCATATGAATTTCACTAAGGGTACCTCTTTGTTTCTCAATTTCTTGATTTCTCGATCTATTATCTGAATAGGTCTACTTTACCATAACCCCATCTCTTGAAATAATATGACATAGGGAAGATACTCGATCGAGCCAAAATTCACACTTGGAGAACTTGGCATACAATTGTCTCTGCTGAAGGGTCTGTAACACTGTCTTCAAATGTTCAGCATGTTCTTCCTGAGTTCTCGAGTAAATAAGGATATCGTCAATGAAGACGATCACAAACTTGTCATGGAATGCCTTGAATACTCGATTCATCAGGTCCATAAAGGTTGCTGGAGCATTTGTCACTCCGAAAGGCATGACCACGAACTCAGTGTGTCCATACCTCATTTGGAAAGCTATTTTCGGTATATCATCCTCTTTAACTTTTACTTGATGATATCCGGACTGCAAGTCAATCTTGGAGAAAACTGTGGCTCCCTTCAATTGATCAAACAAATCATCAATCCTTGGCAAAAAAAAATATATGTTTTGATTGTCGCTTTATTCAGTGCTCGGTAGTCTATGCACATTCTCATAGACCCATCTTTCTTCTTTACGAACAATACCAGAGCTCCCCACGGTGAGTGACTAGGGCGAATGAATCCCTTGTCGAGTAACTCCTGTAATTATTCCTGAAGCTCTTTCAATTCTACCGGAGCCATACGATAGGGTGCTTTTGAGATTGGATTGGTACTAAGAATAAGTTCAATCTCAAACTCGATTTCTTTGTTAGGACCCAACCCTGGCAACTCATCAGGGAATACTTCTGGGTAGTCACATACAACTCGGACTTCTTCGAGCTTTTGGCCTTTTTCTTGCTTTGTATCAACTATATGTGCTAGATACCCAGCGCATCCACTAACTAACATCTTTTGAGCTTTTATGGTAGATAAGAACTTCTTAGTTCTTTTCTTTGGTTCTCCTATAAATTCAAATTTTGACTCTGCCTCAGGTTGGAATACGACTCTTCGCTTACGACACTCAATGGAAGCACCGTACTTGCTCAGAAAGTCCATTCCTAAGATGACATCATAATCACACATGTCCAGCATTATCAGATCACTATAAAGTTCTCTTTATGAAATTCGGACTATCGTGGCACGCAACCAATGCATAGATGTCATTACCTCTCCTGAAGGCAAGGTCATTACAAACTTAAGATCTAGGACATCCAAAGGTATATTTATCTTCTTAGCAAATATCAGGGAAATAAATGAATGGGTTGCCCCAGTATCAAATAGCACAGTAGCATACTGATTAAAGATAAGTATCTGACCTGTGACAACAGTAGAAGCATTTGCTACCTCTTCTTTAGTGAGAGAGAAAATCTGAGCATTCGGTGTAACTAGTGGGGCCTCTAATCTTCCTTGGCTAATGTGAGGACCCTCCAGTGCTGCTTGCATTTGGTGCAACTGAGCAGGTTTACCCCCATACTGATTTGACTGTGGTGGAGGTGGAGTGGTCTTGGTAGGGCAATTTCTGGCCAAGTGTCCCTCTAAGCCACATGTATAACATCCGCTCGTGCCCTCGCGGCAAACTCCTGGATGCATCTTCCCACATTTAGAACATGTAGGGTACTTAGGTCGCTTGCTTGCGGTACCCCCCTTTGGGTTATTCCATTGCTTCCCCTTACCGTTGTTATTTCCCTTCCAGTTAGAATTATTGCTCTGAGACTTCTTCCCTCTAGAACTTCCATGACTTCTATTTTCAGTCGAGGCCTGATTCTGTTGCTTGATGTTGTTCAAGTAATGCTCTGTGATTAAAGCACTATTGACTAACTCTTCTACAGTTTGCGGTCTATTAATTCCGCTAGACACATTCAGAGCTATCTCAGGTCTCATCATTTTGAGCATAAGTCTTACCCTTTCTCGTTCAGTGCTGACTAGCTCTGGACATAAGCGAGCTAGTCTATTGAATTTATTCACGGCTTCATTAACTGACAGGTCCCCCTGTCGAAATTCCATGAACTCATCATAGTGCCTATTCGTGACTCGCATATGGAAAAACTTCTCAAAGAACTCCATTTCAAAGATGGCCCATGTCATTTGATTGATCACTCTTTTTGCCTTTACTCGTTCCCACCACATTCTGGCATCTCCAGTCAAGCAGAATGATGCACATTTGACTTTCTCATTTTTAGGCCAATCCAACAGTTTTACTATACTTTCCAATGTCTTGAACAAGGCCTGAGCATCCCATTGTTCACTCGTACCAGCAAAACTCTCTGGCTTCAGCTTTTGCCATTGAATTAAGTACGCCTCTTGCCTCACTCCCAGGGCTCTTGAACCAGGTGGGCCAAGGGGTGCAGTCGGTATGCCATTCTGAGCAGTTGGTCGAGTGACAGGATTATCTTGTTGGTTCATCATCAAGGTATTGATAACCTGTTTGCTGCTCTGCAACTTGATGCTGAAGTTGAGTGACTACCCGCATCAAGTCAGGTGGTGGTACTACTTCGTTTCTCCTCTGTTTTCCATTGGTCCGTGTTCTAACCATTTTTCTTCATAAAGTAGGACCAAAATAAGATTACTACTATTACTTACTTCCTATCATCATCACCTACATATGTAAGCATGTTTAACAAAAAAAACATTCTTTACTAAGCATAGAAGAAAGTAAACATATATGTACTTTCTTACTTGGAAGCGGCAGGATTGATGCTTGATGTGTGTGTGGCAGAAGGGCGGAACCTGCTCTGATACCATACTGTAACACCCCCCCTCTACTTACACTAGTAAAGGAGGTGTTACTGCCATACTTTATATTACTCTTTGTATAAAAAGGTAAAACATGACTCAATCATTTCATAAACTCACATACAATATTTGTAAGTTAACTAATACCTGATTTAAAGCGAAGAGTATCAACAACTCGTACCAAGATGTAAACTTGGTTTTTAAACGAGTATCATAATTCAAACTCTTAACTTTTAACAGCGGAAGCTAAAGAAACAAACCAACTACATTCACATGTTGACACTAGGCTATTTCACAAGTTCTTAACCTATCTAAGCATGCACATTCACTAGAGTTCTAATATAGAACATTCTTAAGTAACTCAACCTCATGCATGGTGATAGTGATAGGTGCATCCTTGACATGAACATCAACGTAATCAACGAAACATAACATCAACCCTAGCACCTAACATGAAGACTAGCACATAGTTCAAAGTTCTTAGCATAACATAATACTAGAAAGTTCCACATTCTTAGACACAACATGATCAAACATATAACATGAACACTACCACACGAATAAGTTCGAAGGTCTTAACACATAACAAAATACTAGCAAGTTCAGGATCGTAATCAACTGTTCCGCCGCCACACACACCAAGCACTTCATCCGCTGCCCCCCTCTTACTCCAATCTTGCTTTACCCTTATCTATAGTATAAGGAATGCAAACTATAAGCAATGGAGCTTAGTAAGTACTTCCTATTCTCACAAAACTTCGCATTAGGAAAATATGCTATTAGAATACTTGCATGCAACACATGCTCATACTTGCATTTAGGAAAATTCTGCATTTAACATTTGGAAGTACTTGCACATGATATAATGATTCAACTTGACATGCATGAACTTAACATATGCAACTTGCAATACATGCTTGAAATATGCTTCGCTTGTAGAAACATATACACTTAAACTTGTAAACATTGTGCTTTGGTTAACTTTCGAAACCATATATACATATATACTTTAAAATACTAATCATCCTTGTTTGGGAAGCCCAACATTGTACCAACTTTGCGTGCAACCCTAATAGAACCCGGGGTAGCTAGCCACCAAATTTATTAGGGCAACTTTCAAGGGCGGTCTAGGGGCCCATGGAACTTTCAAGGGCAGTCTAGGGTCCCGTGGGCGATCTAAGAGCCCGGTACATGCCACTTCAAAGTAAAATACTTTCTTTATATATGACTTACTTATTTTTGTCATTTAACAAGTATTTTACATGATCATACTCAAAAACCCATATAGGAAGCCTTTCAAGACATCTGATCATACTCTTTGTCCCCAAAACTCATAGGGGAAGCATCTTGTGATCTTTACATCTTGCTTCCAATGAAATATTCAAAGTGAAATATTCCCTTATATATGACTTACTGATCTTGGTCATTTATCAAACATTTAACATGATCATACTCTCAAAACTCAAATAGGAAGCCTTTCAAGACAAGCGATCATGCTCTTTGTCCCCAAAACTTATAGGGGAAGCATCTTTGCGATCTTATGACTTGTTTCAACATGAAATATACCTATAAATATAGATGACCTACTGATTTTGTCATTTAACCAACATGTAACATGCTCATACTCCCAAAACTCATATATGGAGCCTTTCAAGACATTTAATCATGTTCTTTGTCCCCGAAACTCATAGGGGAAGCCTCTTTGAAATCTCTACATCTTGCCCCACGAGAAATATACCTAAAATACCTAAAAATCCAACCAAACATAATCTGGAATGAACCTATAAATCTGAATAAAATATGATACTAGAAGCTAGATGTGCAAATCAAAGAGTTACTTATGCTATAGGTGAGAGATAGCATCCTAGTGATCTTATGTCTTGCTTAAAACAAAATATACCTTACCTATAAGTCTAAACACACCCATATAATCTTATCAAAATATATTTTTTTGTCATTTAACAAGTATTTTACACGATCATACTCAACAACCCATATAGGAAGCCTTTCAAGACAATCGATCATGCTCTTTGTCCCCAAAACTCGTAGGGGAAGCATCTTTGCAATCTTTACATCTTGCTTCCAATGAAATATACTTAAAATACCTAAAATTCCAAACAAACATAATCTGGAAAGAATATATAAATCCAAATGAAACATGATAATAGAACCTAGATGGGCAAATCAAAGAGTTACTTATACTCTAGGTGAGAAATAACATCTTGGTGATCTTAGATCTTGCTTAAAAAGACCTATACCTCAACTATAAATCTGATCACACACATATGTCATTTGATCCAAACATATAATCTTCAAAACATATGAAAAGAAACTATATAAAACAATCGAAGAACTACTTATACTACAGGTGAGAGATACTTCCTCTCGCTTTCGTACTAGTATACCGCTAGGGTTTTTGTGAGATGAAGACCTTCCCTTGTTCCTTAGCCCTAGGAGTGGTCCTCTAGCATATATTAAGCCTTTTTATCCCCTTGAAACCCTCTCAAGAACACCAACAAAAAGCCTTAGGGTTTCAGATGGAGTTGGAGGAAGGAGAAGGAGTTCGGTGGAGTTGGATCTTCTAGCAATACCAAGACTTTCTCCTTGAAAACCCTCGTGAGAATTCCAACACAAGGAGTCCTAAAGCTTGGATGGAAGAGGGATGAAGGAGAAGGGGGAGTTACGGCCAAGAATGGGAGAAAGAAGAAGAATGAGGAAGAATGAAGAAGGAAGATGGGGGTTTTCTTTTCATCCTTAACGTCCTCTTTAATTCCCACGTTAATAGCTAGTGAGGTTAGAAAACTTTTCATCTTCTCATGGGGATATGAAACAACTCTTCACCCTCTCATCTTCTCATTTACCTTCTTTGTATATTCCTTATCTATTCTAGCAAAGAATTATCCTATGGTCTAGTGGTATCAAGGCTATCTCACAATTAGGAGGTTCATGGTTCAAATCCTACCTATAGCGAACCATATTTTATTTATTTTATTTTTTTTTATTTTAAACCTTTTATGGGTGTTAAAAA
Organism: Wurfbainia villosa; assembly: GCA_025175895.1. Classification (NCBI taxonomy): domain Eukaryota; kingdom Viridiplantae; phylum Streptophyta; class Magnoliopsida; order Zingiberales; family Zingiberaceae; genus Wurfbainia; species Wurfbainia villosa. The sequence continues at coordinate 53,132,005 of CM046002.1, forward strand.
TTATATAATTACTTTGAATAGCTTAAAATTTTACGGGCATTACATTCATATTGCACTGTGTCACAGTATGTCAAAAACTCTTCAGGGTGTAAATAGGGTTCCTAAATCCGGCCCCCTTCAAATTGCTTTTCTCGAATAAGAGAAATTAATGTAGGGTTTATTTCCTAGCTCGCGGCCTAAATTCGAGGAATAACTATGCAAGAGTCTCAGGCTTTTCGTCTAGGCACTACGTAAACTTTCAAGGGTTTAGCAACCTTTGTTAACATTTCAGTGTCCTTTGATGTGAGGGGATTACTAAGTCATATACAATAGATAGCTTGGGGGGGGGAACCAAAGTTTTTAGTTACTGAGAAAAGTGAGGAGTATTCGCCTAATACCAAGAAAAAGGAAATAAACCAATCTAGCTAATAAAATCTAAGATGCAATAAGGAAATAGAAATCTATTGCTAAAAAAAAATATGAAAATCTAAAATTAAATCTAAATATGGAAAATTTTAGAACTAATATAAATAAGGCAAACTAAAAAGAAAATAAAGCTAGTAAATAAATCTAATCCTAGATCCGATCCAATTTTCCACTATTCGATTCGATATTGAATCGATCAATCCCCGACAATGGCACCAAAAACTTGATGCACGCGAACGCATCCCCAAATCTCACGACAAATGTCGTCGAGGACTTAAAGCGCGCACTCATGCTAAATGCCCGCAAATGCACAGATGTCGTCAAGTAATAAAAGATTATCGATCCCACAGGAACTGGGATTCAAATATCTATATGTTTAGTGGTTGAAATTGTTCGGAAGTAAGCTCTAAGAGGTTTCGATTTGCGAGGGTTGTCGGTGGGATAAACTCTAATACGGTGTCACACGGAGGAAGAAGGGAGCGTGCCGAGGTCAAAAGGGATTCTAGGACTTCGATTTCGCTTGTGTGTCACAAAACGTGCTGTCAACTGGGCGTTGTCTAAATGTCTAGCTATGGTTTTGTGGAAGGGACATCATACACTCTCCCGATGAGCCATCGCATCTACCGGGAGCTATCTCTACCTTACAAGGACAAGATAGACGGTACGAGGATGCCGAATCAATCCTTGTGACGAACCGTTTCCAGTTCCATCGCATCCTTCTACCCACGGTTACAGGAGATCAGGTTTACCCCTAGGTTCCTTGTATAACATCTCCTAAATCTTAGATACGAGGGCTATCACCCCTCGTATTGCCTAAGCACAGTAGGTAGAAAACCAAACATGCATAGATATGGGTATAAACAATTTCCAATGGCCAGATTAAACTCAAAAATAGAATTTTACGTGAACCAATATATAATGCGCACACAAGCTACTCCCTAATCCTAGAATCGAAGGAACTACTCCATGTATATAAGAGAGGAATCACAAAGCTTGTACATGTTCGAATACATCAGAAATAAAGTGCAGGAACAAGGAATTACAATGCCTATGTGGTCTTCTCTCCGGCGTTGAAGTGCAAAGAGTGGACCTCTGGCGGCGTTCTTCCTCCCCGTTGCGAGTCTCCGAAGCTTTTTAGGTCTTCGGTGTGCCATCCTAACCATCGTGCCTCCCCCCTAGGGTTTGGGCGGAGCCATCCTTATATAGACATCACCTCGGAACGTTGCAAAATCCAAAAAATCCCTAGTCGCACAAATCTCGTGTGCCTCTGTCACTTGTGTTTCCCTCAAAAATATTGTATCTTGCCACAGTAGATTGATCTCTTGGAAATGTGTACAAAAATAGAGTGACATATGCATGAAACTAACATAAAATGTAATGAGATGTGAGTAAAAACTATTCCTAAAACTCTATATGTTTTGCTCACATCAAATGTCATAATCCGGATTTTCCCTACACTTCTGTCTTCCTAAGGTCAACTATAGAGATTGCCTCCCATGTGACCTTGACCTTCCTAGACCTAGACTTGGTTCCATAGTCAAATGGAACACTATGGTTGGTTGGCATAAATTCCTTGGACTTAGATTTGTGACCCAAACCTTTCTTGTCATTAGACAATACTTGCCTCCTAGACCCTAATTTTTGATCATTAGACCTATTAGTTGAATTTTTCTTTCTTCTAAGGGGTTTCTCCAATTTCTTAAGCCTTGACCTCAAGACTTGATTTTCCCTCTTCAATTCTCCAATTTTTGAATTTTCATTATATCTTTGGGAAATTTTCTTCCTAGGCATATGCCTATTCCATTTAGGGTTAATGCTTATGTTCTTGTTATCCTTAGGTGGGATTCACCTAGAATTGTTCTTAGGCAAACTAACATGTTTAACATCTAAGCAATAATATTTATTATTATTTCTAGCATGCTTTTTATCATAAATGATTGCAAGTAAATTTCTAGCATGCTTCCTATCATTACTAAAAGAAGGAACATTATTAAAATATACCTTAGGGTTTACCTTGGCCCCCTATATGCGAAGCTCCTCTATTGTCTTTCCTAGGGTGACTCCCCCTTGGACATTGGCTTCTATAGTGCTCCAATTGTTGGCATTTGAAGCACATCACGTGCTTCTTGCTCTTGCAAATTAGGGCTCCGGTCTCCCTGGACTTGTCCTTGACTTTAGGTGCCATGGGAACCTTCTTCTTAGCCAATTTTGGGAATTTATTCTTATATGCCCATGTTCCCTACACTCAAAGCACATTATATGATCTTTATTTTTAACCAATGCACTTGAGTTACCTTCTTGAATGGTAGGAGAATGGTGGATTTCTTCTTCATTTCTTCCGGAGGTTGAGGGTTCCTCTTTTTGCTCTAGCTCCAACATCGAGGATGGTGTCTCTTCCCCCTCAATCCTAGAAGTGGAGGCTTCTTCAATCTCCTCTTCCTCGGATGTTGAGCATCTCTCAACTTTCGATTCCTCAAGCTCTTGAGATGATGAGCTTGATTCTTTGAATTCCTCCTCTACTTGAGCTGGTGAGGAATCTTCATGGAGCTTGGCTAGCTTACTCCATAATTTCTTAGCATCCCTAAACTCACCTAACTTTGCCAAAATATTATTATGTAACACATTAACCAACATTTTCGTTACCTTATTATTTATTTCAAAATATCAGATTTTCTCCTTGGTCTACTTCTTCTTGAGTATTCTCCCCTTCTTATCCTTTGGAGCTTCGAACCCTACTACAACACTAATACAATTATCAAAATTACACATAAGAAAATATAGCATTCTACCTTTCAAATATGTGAAATTTTTATAGTCGAAGGAAGGCAGATTCGTGATGTCCTCCCCCAATCTATCTTGAAACTCCATTTTTTCGAGCACATTGCTCCCTCGATTGTTAATCTAGAGAAGAGCGCCCCGCTGATACCACTTGATGGGTTGGTAATCAACGCAATTTGTTCTTCTGAGTGCAACGAGTTCTGATACCACTTGTTGAGGGTCTGTGTCGCACTAGGGGGGGGTGAATAACATCTTCTACGATTTTGATTTCGATCGATCACGTGCTTATCTATAATACACTAGTGTAGCAGAATATACAAGAATAATAAAAATAAATACACGACAAAGAACACATAGATTTTACGTGGTTCAGAACTCCATGGGGTGAGCTCTGGTGATGCACACCACCACTATCAAGCTTCTCCTTCTCGGCATGACATTGGACTTGGAGAAATCTCTTACAATAAGTGTTTACAACAATAAACAAGAAGATACAACCAAATACAAGGATGAAGCAAAAATAAAAGTAAAGAACACTTTACAAAAACTTGATTACTTGCTTGCTTGTTGGTTGCTTTGGATTGCTTCTGAAGGTCTGGAATGTAACAACACTTCCCCTTCAAAATCATCCCAAACATCACTTGCAAAATCCTCCCCAAATTGCTCCTTTTATAGCCTATCCATTGTCTCACAACTACTCTATCCAAGCTTGAATATGCCCAATGGATACCCCAATAGTCGACTACTCTTACCAGCAATCGACTGCTGTCCTGTAGTCGACTGGCCAGTCGACTATGTAAGAATCTTTGGACTGCTATAGTGCCATCAGTCAAATGTGTTGGAGGAATCAACCTAGGTCACGATTGACCAGACTTGAGTTTGACTCGAGCAATATTTTGATGTTCGACAAAACGTATGACAATGTGATTGTTGTCGAAAGTCCAAGTCTTGTGTCTTGGCATTGGAAGTCCAAGCCTTTGTACTTGACATGGAAAGTCCAAGCATGGGTCTTGGCAAAGGCAAGTCCAAGTCATGGGCACTTGGAAATGGTAAAGTCCAAGCATGGATCTTGGCAATGGAAAGTCCAAGCATGGGTCTTAGCAATGGAAAGTCCAATCATAGGACTTGGCAATTGGAAAGTTCAAGAATGGGTCTTGTCATTTGGAAAGTCTAACATGGAGTTGGCAAGAGAAGTCCAAGGGTGTGATATTAGCGACGTAAAGTTTAAGCTATAGTCTTGGCGACATAAGTCCAATGTTTGGTGGCGTGAAGTCCAAGTGTATGTCTTGGCAGCGTAAGTCCAAATGTACCTTGGCGATGTAGACTCGGTTAGCATGATAATAGTTGATGAAAGCACCTGAAGGCTAGCATATGGATGAACAAGTTATGGATGACTTGGAGGGATCCAATAGGCATGAGGCTGATGGAGGTGGCTAGAAGGCTTAGGTCTAGGCTAAGGGTGGTCTATCAAGTATGAGGGCATCATACTTGGGTTAAACCTCATGTTTGAGGTCTATCAGTCGACTGGAGTTATAGACCAGTTGACTGGTCAAGTGTTTTGACACTTGGCAGCCTAGTCGACTCTGAGCAGTCAATTGGGGTTACGACCAGTCGACTGGTCAGGAGACTACTGGAGCTCGACTGCGGCTGCATGGCCTTGGAAGTGGATTGCCAGATTTGGGTAGTTGATTGGCCAAGTAGTCGATTGCCATGGAGGGCAGTCGACTATTGTTTGTGGCTATGAGCACAGAAAGTTCCGTAGTCGATTGACAGAGTAGCTATCGACTTCTAGGGTTTGGCAATCAACTGGTCAGCTATCCATTGGAAATTTTCCAACGTGGCCATTGTGAGACAACGGTTATAGGAGCAATCAACTGCTAGGTATGGACAGTCGACTGTTAGGTGAAAATCTGCCCGAGTTGTAGCTTAATATAGAGTACAAAAGGGAGGATTTTGGCAACGATTCTAGGGGAGATTTGAGGTGAAGTGCTGGTGCATTTCAGGGTCCTTTAAGCTCATCCTAGTAACCAACAAGAAAAGCATTCAAAGCAACCTTGTGTAAAGTCTTCTTTACGTTGTTTATTGTATTTCATTTGTATTTGCTTGTATTTCCTTCTTTTTATTCTAAGAACTATTGTAAGAGGTTTTCTCCACCTTCAGAGTATTTTCAGAGAAGGAGAGGTTGATTTGTGGTGGTTTGCATCATTAGATCTCATTTGAGCTCAACCTATGGAGTAGGAATCATAGGTTCCGAACCACATTACATCTTGTGTTTATGGGTGTGTTTTGTGTGTTTGTCTTTGTTTTTAGTTTATGCTTTCTATTTGTATTTCCGCTGCGTATACTAACAAATTATAGAGATGAACACGAATGAATTTCATTAGACGATGCAAAATCTCTATTCACCCCCTCTAGCGCGTCCATCTATTCTGAACAAGTGGTATTAGAGCTAGGTCACTCTTCAAGGATTAACAACCAAGGGAGCACTGATGCACGTGAACGCAACCCCAAATCTAGCGATGGGAACCGTCGAGGACTCGAAGCGTGTGCTCATGCTCAACGGCCGTAAGTGCATGGATATCGTCAAGTAATAAATAGATCATCAATCCCACAGAGATTGAGATTCGAGTACTGATTGATCAGTAGACGTTGTTGTTTGGAGTTTAGTTCTAAGGGTTGTGGTTACGAGGTTGACGGTGGTCCTAACTCAAGTATGGTGTCACACAGAGGAAGAGAAGGTTGGTTCGAGGTTCAAAAAGGGATCCTAGGACTTCGGTTTCACTTGTGCAACATGGAACATGCTAATCAATTAAATGTTGTCTGGTTCTCTAATTAGGGTCTTCTAGAATGGACATCATACCCTTTTCCGATGAGCTTTTGCTTTTATCAGGAACTACCTATCCTTAACCAGGCTGACCCTTTTGTCAAGATAGGATAGACGGTACGAGGATGCCAAATCAATCCTTATGAAGAGTCAAAACGTGTCCCGTTCCCTACTCCTTCATACCCTTCTACCTATGGTTACCGGAGATGAGGACAACCACTTGGTTCCTCCATAATTCCCCTAGATCATTGATACAAGGGTTGTCACCCCTTGTATCGGCTATGCACAATAGATAGAAAACCAAAACACAATCTTCATCAAATCAAACAAACACTAACTGTGAATAGAAATTCACAAATAGAATTAACATTCGATTTAACATATTCTACATAGACAAGTTACTCCCTAATCCTAGAATCGAAGATTCTACTCCATAGACGGAAAAGAACGAACACAATGAATAAAAAGGAGATGAATAGAAATTAAATTGCAGTACTCTTAGTTATTCTCTTCGACATCGGAGCGCAGGTTACGATCCTCTCGCCATTTCCTTCCTCCCCATTGCAAGTTTCTAGTGCCTTTTAGGGCACCAGTGTGTCATCCCAGCCATCGGGCCTCCCCTTAGGGTTTGGGCGTGGCTTCCATTTTATAGAATTGAATCTGGCACTGCATAAATCCACGAAAGAACCCTAATCACGTCGAAATAACCCAACGCCACACGACAGTGTGGATTCACACGACCATGCCATGTGTAGCGTTGGGGTGGCCAACTCCATGGTTTGGACACGACCGTTGGATTCACACGACTAGGCTGTGCCCCCTTTCGTTCCACCTGCCAAATGTCTTCCTTTTGCTCCGAAAGTGTGCCATTTTTCCTATAAAATATTGTCCTGCACACAAAAGCACAATGAGTAGATCTCTGAACCAGAAAATAGGAAATGCATGCAAAACAAAGTAAGATATGCATGAAACAAGTATAAAATGGAATGAGATGTGAGAAAAAACTACTCCTAAAGCCCTATATGTTTTGCTCACATCAAGCACGCTAGAGGTGAAGAAGATGGAGTTTGAAGAAAGATTGGGTGACGACACCAACATTCCACCTTCCTTCGACCGCAAAGATTTTGCATATTAGAAAGGTAGAATGACGTATTTTCTTATGTGTGATTATGACTATTGGATTAGTGTTATAGTAGGGTTTGATGCTCTGAAGGATGAGAATGGGAGAATACTCAAGAAGAAGAAGTGGAGCAAGGAGCAAATTCAATATTACAAAATAAACAACAAGGTAACAAAAATATTGATTAATGTGTTACCTAACGATATTTTGGCAAAGCTAGGTGAGTTTAAGGATGCTAAGGAATTATGGAGTAAGCTAGCTAAGCTCCATGAACAACCCTCGACGACTCAAGAAATAGAAGAGCCCAAGGAACAAGAATGCTCAACGGTCCAAAGTGACGATGATAATGGAACCGAAGAAGTAAGTTCATCAACCTCACAAGAGTGTAAAAATTTGAAGGTTGAAAGGCCATCGACATCTGAGGAAGAGAAAATAGATGAAGTCTCCACCTCTAGGATTGAGGGGGAGGAGAGATTTTCCATGCCGGAGCAAGAAGAACATGAACCATCTACCTCTGGTCAAGAAGAAGAGGAAGTTCAAAATTCCCCTACCATGGAAGATAACTCAAACGTTGTAATTAAAAATAAGAATCATATAATATATTTTGAGTGTAGAGAGCAAGGACACTACAAGAGCAAGTGTCCAAAGCGAGTCAAGAAGACTCAACCAGAACCAAAAGTCAAGGACAAGTCAAAGGATGTCGGAGCCCTAGTAATTAAAAGCAAGGAGCACATCATTTGCTTCAAATGCCATCAAAAGGAGCACTATAACAGCCAATGCCCTAAGAGAAGACAAGCTAGCAAAGGTAACGGAGAGCACCACATGTAGGGGGAGCTTCTAAATCAAACCCTAAGGTATATATTAGTAATACACCTTCAAATCTTAATGTTAAAAGGTATGCTTTTAATTCACTTGCAATTGTGCATAATCATAAGGAGCATGTTAGAAATAGAGCTTATTGCTTAGGTGCTAAATCTTGCGATGTTATGGTTAAGGATAAATTTAGAACAAATAACCCAAGAACAATTCTACCTAAGGAAGCCATTAGGAAAGTAGAGAATAACTTAGGCATCAACCCTAAGGAGGGTAGGAATATGCCTAGGAAGAACAAAAATACTCACAGAAATAATGGGCACACCAAATTTGAGAAATTAAAGTTAGAAAATCAAGTCTTGAGGTCAAGGCTTGAAAAATTAGAGCCTTGCAAGAATGACAAATTCAATTAAAGGGTCTAGGAGTCAAAACTTAGGGGTTAATAGACAAGAACCATCTAGGGGCATGAAAGGTTTGTAGGGTTTTGCTTATCGAGTCCGTGAGGGGAAATTTTGCTTCCCACTTCACCTCGGTCGTTTGTTCATGGCGATCCCATTGATGTCCCCGGATTAAAAAATTTAATCCTAGACACAAGGGATTGCCCAAACAACTAAGTCATTGTCGTGCTATTCGTTTAGAGAGGTCACTTGAACAAACTCGTTGTTCAAGCGACCATCCTCTATTCTATGAGTAGCCGCGGAATAGACGGTATCCGGATCGCCGGTTTTTGTGTTTATGCTCGGGATCCAAGTATTATTTAGCCATATACAGATTTATATCATGCTCATAGTTGAAAAACAAATACAAACATGTAACATATAAAAATTAGAGAATCGATATACCTCTCGATCTTCTAATGTATGACCTTCCTCCTTTCTGACATCGTGTGGGCGACGATCTACCAAAATTTGAAGCTCCTAGTGTTGGATCGAAGTGGATCGCTAGAGGGGGGGTGAATAGCGATAAAAACTTTTTTCTCTTCGTTCGTTAAAAAACCGAGTAGATATTTAATTTGCAGCGGAAAAGATAAGCAATATAAAGAGAAGACAAATGTTTTACTTGGTTCGTAGCCTTCGGCTACTACTCCAAGGCCCTAGTGGTCCTTGACCACGTACGGAGGGCAAAAGCACTAAAGGAACTCCTCCTCGTTAGAGGTAGGAGTTAATCGATACAAGAAGGAACAAAAACTTGAGGTAGAGGGACACTCCCCCTCTCCTCGTATACGATAAAAGCTCCGGAAAAGTAGATGAACAACTGATAAAAACTAATACCGATGTACAAAAATAATAAAGAAAGTTAAACCTAGACGTCGGAAAGGAAGGACTTCGTTGTCGGAGAGTTGTAGCTTTGCGGAGGCTTTTTGGAAGCTTAGAATTGTTGTGAAAACCCTAGGTTAGGACCTCCTTTTATAGCCTTTGAGCCCCTTTTCGAGAGGAACCCTAGCCAATCATATTTGAGCACCACTCCCCTTGAAATTTGGTGATAAACCTTGACTCCTCGAGGCTAATCCTTTGACGAATCGACCGATGGCCATCACCCGATCACTTGGCGATCGATCGAGTGCTAGCCGTCAGTCACCCGGTGATGGACGGCGAGTCCTTCAGTTGGCGATCGATCGATCGGCCGCAAGGCAATGTTAGCTTAAAGAAAACATTATTTCGACGGTCGTCGACCGTCCGATCTCAACCTAGACCACCTATGAGATGTCTTGGGTCGGATCTACACTTAAGTCTTTCCCCGTAACGAGGATATGACCTTACTTATACTCGCACACACGAGCTTACCTCGATACTTACGTGTTGCTTTTGCTTCCGGCCTTCCACTCAATTCCTTCGGCTCCCTCCGAAGTCACTTGAGTGTCGCCCGACCACCGCGGCTTCCTCCGGGTGTCGCTAGCCTTCAGCTCCAGCTATAGCAATTTTCTGCACACTCGATTCAGCTCATGAGATAACAACATGAGCTTAACTTTGTATCGTTTGCTATAATCAAAACTCAGGTTCGACTTAGGTGCCTACTGCACCAACAATCTCCCCCTTTTTGATTTATGGCAAACCCACATACAAAGTTAAGTGCATTAAGAAAAGATATGCATGAATGAGCAGGAGTGTTAAGAGCATGAATGAACAGGAGTATAAAAACTCTTTTTCAAGTGCTCCCCCTTGAGGAATCCTCCCCCTTGACCGAGGGTGAGTACTTGAGAAAAAGTTTTAACTCTCCCCCTTGACGTTTGCTACTAAAAAAGAATTAAGTAACCGAAATTACTTAATATTGGCCATAGTATTTAAAATAAATAAGTTTAAGTTAAGAATTCTTTGGCCTTTGAATAAGTTTTAACTTTTTGTTTAAATATGAAGTAAGAGTTAAGTTGTCAAAAAACCTTAACTTTGACCTTTTAATTTTGGCCTTTTTCTCCCCCTTTTGCCGTATATCGAAAAGAGTAAGGGGTGTGTGGAAAACAAAATAAGTGTTAAATTTAAAGTCCAAGCATGTTCCCCATTTTTTATTTAAAAAAAAAATATATTGAAAATAAGCTCATCTATAAAATGTTCGACTCATATTTGGCTTGATTGATATGAAAGATCAATCAGTCCTGGTCAGAGTCGGTTAGTGTGTATGATTATACTCCATGGTTCATGGCGATGCACTAGATCTACATCTGGAACTGGGAGTAAGGTCCTAACATCTCACGCCCATCTATGTGGCTAAGTACACAAACACATTAGTCCTATGTGTTGTGAGATGTATTGGCTCCTTAAATCTATAGGTGCATGATATCTAAGGTATATCCTATGCTAGTTCCATAAAAATGAAAATTTAAGAAATAGTAGTAAGAAAATATAATTTGCAAGTTCCTATTCTACTACGCACATGCCCAATTTTCGTCTTAATAGACTAAATTCCGGGTAGGGGTTTAGTAAATAAGGTCTACTAAGTTAGACTTGATTCGGCGTATTCGAGTTGTATTGCTCTGTTGGCCACATGTTCTCGAATGAAATGGTGTTTGACCTCTATATGTTTGGTCCTAGAGTGACATATCGGATTCTTAGTAAGATTAATTGAACTAATGTTGTCTACGTGAAGTTTAGTATTTGTAAAGTCTAACTTAAAGTCGCGGAGAGTGTGCTTCATCCAAAGAAGTTGATTGGAAGACTCACCCATCGCGATGTATTCAGCTTCGGTGGTATATAAAGCGACACAGTGTTGCTTCCTACTGCACCAACTTACTAGACTCGGAGAAGTTGACACAACCACTCGTGCTCTTTCTATCGAGCTTACTACAGGCATAGTCTGAATCGGAGTAGCCGATTAGTTCAAACTCCGTATATCTAGGGTACAAAATACCAACGTTAAGTGTACCCTTAAGATATCTAAGGATACGCTTAACTAGGGTTAGATGAGACTCCTTAGCAGTTTGAAACACAGGCGCACATACTAATGAATAGGATGTCGGGTCGACTCGCAGTTAAGTATAGGAGACTTCCTATCGTGCTCCTATAGTACTTTAAGTCAATGGACTTACTTTCTGGGTCTTCTCCTATGTTAACATTAATCGCCATTGGGGTGTTTATTATCTTAGCGTCTTGCATTCCAAATCTTTTAATTAACTCCTTAGTGTATTTCTGTTGATATAGGTATATACCATCCTTAGTTTGTTTAATTTGTAGACCTAAAAAGAAACTTAACTCGCCTACCAAGTTCATTTCGAACTCACTTTCCATGAGTGAAACGAACTCGTTTAGTAAGGCTGAGTTAGAGGTTCCAAAAATTATATCGTCTACGTAAATTTGAGCTATGAATATTTCTTTACTTAAGGTTTTTACGAAGAGAGTTGGGTCAACTAAGCCTTGGTTGAACCCTTTTGACTTAAGATGGATTGAAAGTGTCTCGTACCAAGCTCGAGGAGCTTTTTTAAGTCCATAGAGAGCTTTCTTAAGTTTTAGAACATGGTCGGGTTTATCTAGATTTTTGAATCCGGGGGGTTGGCTAACATAAACTTCTTCTTTAATGTATCCATTTAGGAATGCCGACTTAACATCCATTTGAAACAGCTTAAATCCTCGATGTGCGGCATAAGCTAGCAACATTCGAATGGATTCGAGTCTAGCTACTGGGGCATAGGTTTCGTCGTAATCTAAGCCTTTGACTTGACTAAACCCTTTGGCGACTAACCTAGCCTTGTTTCTAACTACTTCACCTTTATCATCAAGCTTATTTCGAAACACCCACCTTGTTCCAATTATCGTTTTGTCTTTAGGTGGTGGTACTAATTCACTTCATTCCTAGTAAATTGAGCTAGCTCTTCTTGCATTGCAATAATCCAATCGGGATCAAGAAGAACTTGTTCAATTGATTTGGGTTCTATCTTTGAAATTAAGGAAATTTGACTAAGGTTCCTATAGGATGCTCTAGTTCGAACTCCTAGATTAGGATTTCCTATCACTTGATCGATAGGGTGGTTAGTCTGAATCCTAGATTGGGTTGGGTTTGTGTCACCTAATGCTTGATCAATGGGGTGACTTGGTTGAACACTAGTTTGGTTGGAGTCATCTATCACTTGATCAATAGAGTGACTTGGTTGACTTAGGTTAGGATTAACACTAGACGATCTCGGATCGAGTTAGGTCTAGTATGAATCGGCTCGCTAATTGGGGTTCTTTGGGGTTTTGTAGGTTCATGTCCTTCATCAAATACTACATTGATAGTCTCCTCGACTCTAAGGGTGTCGTGGTTATATACTCTATAAGCTCGACTTGTAGTCGAGTATCCTAAGAAGATTCCGGTGGAGGTTTTGGATTTGAATTTCCCTAGGTGGTTCTTAGTGTTTAAGATATGTACTTTACATCCAAATACCCTAAAGTACTTGATGTTGGGTACTTTATTGTGATAAATCTCGTAGGAGGTCTTAAGGTGCCTCTTTACCATAAGGATCCTATTCTGGACATAGCAAGTCATGCTAACGTCTTCTGCCCAAAACCTATCAGGTAGGTCGTATTCGTTCAACATGGTCCTAGAGGCTTTTTGTAGAGTTCGGTTTTTCCGCTCCACTAGGCCATTTTGTTGAGGGGTCCTAGGGCAAGAGAATTCATGGTGGTATCCGTTTAGGTTCTGAAGTTGGTGAACCTTTGATTTTGAATTCACCACCATGATAAACCTAAGTCTTTTAACCTTAAGGTTTTTGATTCTCGATTAATTTGAATAGATTGATTAATTGATCTAGAGTATCATTTTTATGTTTGATAGAACCTAACCCAGGTAAACTGGAGTAGTAAAATCAATTATGACTAAGCAATATTGACTTCTATTGAGTGACTTGGCTCCATGTGAATCGAATAGATCCATATGCAGGAGCTCAAGTACACTTGAGGTTCGTTCTTGGTTAGTTAACTTGTGTTGTGTCCTAGGTTGTTTTCCTTGTTGTCAAGCATTACAGATTTTATTAACCAAATTGTTGAGGTTGGGTAAGCCTCTGACTAAGCCACTCAAACTCATCTTGTGGACGAGTCTTGGGTGCGAGTGACCGAGTCGTCGGTGCCACAACCATGATTCCTCTTCCTGTGTCATAAGACATTTGGCTGAGGATTTGATTAAGTTAATTGTATAAATGTTATTTGTCCTAGTTCCTTTGAGTATTGTTTTAGCTATTTTATTTGTTTTAATTACACATTCATTTTCTAAAAATACGACCTTATAGTTATTGTCACATAATTGGCTTACGCTAAGCAGGTTATATTCAAAATTCTCTACAAGTAATACATTTTTAATAACAAAATTCGAGTTAAGCTCGATATCACCTGATCCAATGATTTTGAGCTTGCCGTTATTCCCAAAGGCTACCGATCCTTGTCGTTTGAATCGAAGCTTTGTGAATTTGAGTTGATCCCCGGTCATGTGTCGGGAGCAACCGTTGTCCAACATCCATTGATCCTACACACAAGGTGGTTGGATTGGATGTTAGATTTTTTTTTAAAAAAAAAAATTGGTTGTAAGTTGTTAAACCTAGGTCATCTCACCTGTGTCTATATGATCAAGCATGTTATACTTATGTGTTTTTTGTGAGATGACTTCCAATTAAGTTGATTAAGTGGATTTAGGTTCAAGTAATTTTATGTTAGATTTGGATTTGACCCTAGGCTTGTCAAGTTTACCTTTTCAAGATCATGGCTTCCAGGTCGTGGCGAGGCGCAGAGGCCTTCTTTTATCGGATCATCGACCACTTCCTTAGAGAAAGCCATTTTCAAGAAAATGATGACTCGACTCACCTAAGACTATTTCCAAGTCTAACTGGTTATTTTTGAAAAGAGGCTCCCCGAGGCTCAATCTTTTCGAAGAATTTTAGTTGGTTATGTTTTTGAAAAGAGGCTCCCCGAGGCTCAATCTTTTCGAAGAATTTTAGTTAGTTATGTTTTTGTTCTAAGTGAGTTCACAAGTTTTAAAGCACAAACTTTCTAAGTTAAAGCATGCAATTTCTAAGTTAAAGCACAAACTTTCTAAGTTAAAACATGCAATTTCTAAGTTAAAGCACAAACATGTTTTGTACTGGCTCCCCCTAGACCGTTGAATCGGTTCGGTCTATCCACATAGTGGATTTGGTCCTTGGGAATCCAGTACGGGTTGGATCCTAGAGTTGAAATCAAAAGGTTCTTAGGGACCCATGCTTGGACATGTTTCCTATGTCGACTTACAATCGACATATATGACCTATTAGTCGTGTTTGAGTTAAACCCTAGTCTAGCCTTGTTGTACATGGCCCTTTGAGATCAAGTAGGAGGTCAAGTCCTTTGGATCCCCAGTGAACCTTTCCAGCGTGTTCCTAAGATCTTGACTTGACTTTTCAAGAGTGAGTTCTCAACCGAGTTTTCAACTCGAGTTGAGTCCTTCTCTTGAACTCGACTAGTCGAAGAGGTTAGGGAGACCTTGTGTTTGAGAGTTTGACCTCCTCACGAGTCTCGACCTTGGACTCGGATTTAACTAATTTCCTAGACAAAAACCTAACCGTATTTTGTAAAGTATTAAATAAAGTTCGACTTACTTTAAGGGTATCTTTTGAGCAGGATGCGTGTCAGTGTCTTGACTTGAAGGTAACCGTAGTCAGAGTCATCCTCGAGTTGACTCAAGTTCAAGTTCGGTCTCGTGTCGACTCAATTGATTTCACCATGAAGAGCGTGGTCTTCGTCTTCTTGGATAGCGCTTCTTCCCATGTCGCGTTGAGGGCCTTCTTGTGCTTAGGTGCTTTGTGGTTGAGCTTGGGGAACTCGGACTTGATATGTCCAAACATGTTACACTCATAACACCTAATATTAGAACTTTTAGGCTTACCTTGGTTGGGTCGAGTTGTGGTTCGCTTTCGTCCCTTGGCTATCCTTTGAGCTAGGTTCATTAGCTCGTGATCAATTCGGTCAACTTCTTCTTGGACTCGTCTTCCTCCTCGGTTGGTGGTGGCTTGCTTGCGATTTTCTTCTTCTTTGAACACGCAAACAAGGCTATACCTCTCTCGGGTTCAAGTTGGGCTCATGTAATTGAAATCGAGAATAATTCATCTAACCTAATTTTAGAAAGATCTTTGGAGACCTTGTAGGCATCGACCATGGATGCCCACAAGGTAGTCCTCGGAAAAGAGTTTAGAACATACCTTATAAGGTCGCGGTTTTCGACCTTTTGCCCGATTGCGTGTAGGTTGTTGACTATGTCTTGGACACGGGCGTGGAGTTGCGTCGCGGACTTGTGTTCCTGCATTTTTAGTGTGTACAATTTATTGAACAACAAATCGCGTTTGCAAACCTTAGCTTGATCCGATCCTTCGTGTAACTTGATTAGTTTTGTCCAAAGATCTTTTGCGCTTATGAAGGGGCCGACGCGATTTAGCTCCTCCTTGGATAGGCTGCATTGGAGGATTTGTGTTGCCTTGGCGTCGGCTTCGACTTGTCATTTTTTTCGATCATAATCCAAGGAGTCACCCACTTCATTAGTCGGAAGTGTGAAACCCGTTTGGATTATGATCCACATCTCGATTTGGGTTTTGAGAAAGCATTCCATCCGACCCTTCCAATAACGGAAGTCATCTCCGTTGTAAAACGGAGGTCGGACGGTGCTAAAACCCTCGAGATGGGCCATTAGAACAAAAGACCGAAGGAGACGAAGACGAAGAGACTAGCAACGACAAAAACACAAAAAAAAAGTACCAAGACTCGCGTCTTGGATTAGTAGTGCGGGAGAAAACTTAACAAAGCGAAATAAATAGAAATAAACAGAATTAAAAGAACAATAAATCTGTAAAAATGGCTAGATTGGTGGTTTCACCAAATCTTAGCAACCCCCGGCTCTGATACCAATTGTTGGATCGAAGCGGATCGCTAGAGGGGGGGGGGTGAATAGCGATAAAAACTTTTTTCTCTTCGTTCGTTAAAAAACCGAGTAGATAATTAATTTGCAGTGGAAAAGATAAGCAATATAAAGAGAAGACAAATGTTTTACTTGGTTCGTAGCCTTCGGCTACTACTCCAAGGCCCTAGTGGTCCTTGACCACGTACGGAGGGCAAAAGCACTAAAGGAACTCCTCCTCGTTAGAGGTAGGAGTTAATCGATACAAGAAGGAACAAAAACTTGAGGTAGAGGGACACTCCCCCTATCCTCGTATACGATAAAAGCTTCGGAAAAGTAGATGAACAACTGATAAAAACTAATACCGACGTACAAAAATAATAAAGAAAGTTAAACCTAGATGTCGGAAAGGAAGGACTTCGTTGTCGGAGAGTTGTAGCTTTGCGGAGGCTTTTTGGAAGCTTAGAATTGTTGTGAAAACCCTAGGTTAGGACCTCCTTTTATAGCCTTTGAGCCTCTTTTCGAGAGGAACCCTAGCCAATCATATTTGAGCACCAATCCCCTTGAAATTTGGTGATAAACCTTGACTCCTCGAGGTTGATCCTTTGACCAGCAGTCGACTGATGGCCATCACCAGTCGACTACTGGCAGCATAAGTCGAGTGCTAGCCGTAGTCACCCGACTGATGGGGCGATCGAGTCCTTCAGTTAGCGGTCGTGATCTTGCCGTGCAAGGCAATGTTAGCTTAAAGAAAACATTATTTTGACGGTCGTCTACCGTCCGATCTCGACCTAGACCACCTATGAGATGTCTTGGGTCGGATCTACGCTTAAGTCTTTCCCCGTAACGAGGATATGACCATACTTACACTCACACACATGAGCTTACCTCGATACTTACGTGTTGCTTTTGCTTCCGGCCTTCCACTCAATTCCTTCGGCTCCCTCCGAAGTCACTTGAGTGTCGCCTGACCACCGTGGCTTCCTCCGGGTGTCGCTAGCCTTCAGCTCTAGCTATAGCAATTTTCTGCACACTCGATTCAGCTCGTGAGATAACAACATGAGCTTAACTTTGTATCGTTTGCTATAATCAAAACTCGGGTTCGACTTAGGTGCCTACTGCACCAACACCTAGATCACAAATCATCCTTCCTTGCTCTTCCAAAGCAAAAGGAAGAATAGAAATAAGGTTTTTCTCCTCCCTAAAACCAACCAACAAGGAACAAAAGGAATCCTTGCCGCCGGCCAACTAGGAGAAGGAGATGAAGATGGAAATCAACCAAGACACCAAGGGAGACCCCTAAGTCTTGTTTCCACCACTCAAGGAGAAGAGAAGAGAGCCTTTTGGGCACCGGCCAAGGGATGGAAAAGAGCTTGAGAGGCTGCTGGACGCCGGCCAAGTTGAAGGAAGAAGAAGAAAAGGAACAACTTCCTTATTTGGTGCCGCCCAAGCCTCAAAAACCCTAAGCCTCCAAACCCTAATCCTATCTCAATTAGGATTCCTTTCTTGCCGCCCAAAACCCTAGCTCATTGGATTATCCTCCACGCCAACCCATCAAGCCCTTTTATAGAGTTAGGGATAAGCCTCCAAATATTCTCCACCATTGGTTCTAGGGATTTAAACTCAACCGTCGGATCTAGAGATTTAATCTCAACTGTCGGATCTTGAGATTTAATCTCTACCTTTGGATCTAGAATTTTGTTTCTATCCATTGGATCTAAGCTTCATGAGGTGTTAATAGGCTACATTAGGGACCATGAGGAGGAGTTGGGTCTTGGCCACCCATGGATCAAGCCCACATAAAGTCCGATCCACTAATGATAATCCAATCCACTAAAGGATCATCATCGATCTACCTCACCAACCCCCATATGATAATATGGGCTCCATATATTATTTGTACATTTTCTCCCCGTGTTTAAGATCTCGAATGTCCATCGATTAATTAATTTACTGACCATTAATAAATCAACATCTAACTTCTTGAGTAGTACCACTCAACCTTTTCATCATGCCGGACCAAGTCCACCTGCAGGGTTTACATGATGAACCTTATGAGCTCCTCAAGGGGACATCATCATCCTAATATATAGGACACGGTTTCCTCCTATAATCAATGGCACACCATATAAATAATATCATCTCCCAACTTACCGAGCCTATCAATTTAATCTATAAATCTCGCACATTGGTAAATTAAAGAGATGAGTACTAAGTATATGTGCCCGATATTATATTGGGATTATGAGCATGTACTAAATAATATCTGAGGTCCGATTCGATTATGTAGTCAGCAATAAATCGAATCACCTCTAAGTCGGTCCTGCTCAATACACTCAAAGTGCACTAGTGTGATTCTATGGTCAAGACAAACCAATACCAAATCACACTACAACCATTCCGATGGTTTGTCCAAAGTCATCTCGGTTGTGAGCCTTTACTTATACTTTACAAGGATCCGATAACATGATCTCCCGTGTGACACCACACACCATGTTATCTACAATGTAATATATTAGACAATATTGCATAACCATAAAAATGCAAACAATGATCATGTGATTCTTATTTCAAAATAAAGATGTTTATACAAAAGATAGACTTTTCAGTATACATCCCTACAATCTCCCACTTATACTAAAAGACTATGCTATCCTTAAACTGCCATACATCTGATCCCCATTCCCTCCACATGCCTATCAAAAGCTCTCGCCGGAAGGGCCTTAGTGAAAGAATCTACTAGGTTATCTTCCGATGTAATCTTGGCCACAACAACTTCTCTTCTCTTTATGATTTCTCGTATCAGGTGGTACTTGCGCTCTGTGTGTTTACTAGCCTTATGGGCTCGTGGTTCCTTCGAGTTTGTAACTGCACCACTATTATCACAATAAATTGTGATAGTTCTGGGCAAACAAGGAATCACATCCAAGTCCATCAAAAGTTCTTGAGCCACACAGCTTCTTTGGCCGCCTTAGAGGCTGCCACATACTCAGCTTCCATGGAGTCCGCCACGCATTTCTTCTTGATACTCCTCCATACAATGGCTCCACCTCCCAAAGTAAACACAAAACCTGAGGTAGACTTACTTTTATCCCTATCAGATTGGAAGTCGGAATCCGTGTAACCCACAGGGAGTAATTGGTCTGCCCGGTAAACCAGCATATAATCCCTAGTCCTTCTCAGGTACTTCAATATATGCTTTACCACAGTCCAATGTCCCTATCCTAGATTACTCTGATATCTGCTGACCATGCCCACGGCAAAGCAGATATCTGGTCTCGTACATAGCATCGCATACATGAGGCTTCCTACTGCCGAAGCATAAGGTACCACCTTTATCTCCTCAGATGATCTAGGACACATCTCCTTAGATAAAGGAACTCCATGCTTGAATGGTAGAAAACCCTTCTTGGAGTTCTGCATGCTAAAACGATCCAAAATCGTGTCTATGTATGAAGCTTGGGATAAGCACAACATCCTTTTCCTGCGATCACTTATAACCTTGATCCCAAGGATGTGTCCCACCTCTCCCAAGTCCTTCATATCAAACTGTTTGGACAACCATACCCTTACGTCCGATAACACCTTGATATTGTTGTCAATCAACAAAATGTCATCTACGTAAAGTACAAGAAATACCACTACGTTTCTGTCACATCTCTTATATACACAAGACTCATCCGGACTTTGAATAAATCCATAAGACTGGATTACCTCATAAAAGCGGATGTTCCAAGAACTCGAAGCTTGCTTCAATCCATAAATGGACCGATTAAGCTTACATACAAGATGCTCTTTGCCCTTAGCAATGAATCCCTCTAGTTTCTTCATATAGATGTTTTCCTCAAGACTTCCATTAAAGAAAGCTGTCTTGACATCCATATGCCACACCTCATAATCCATATGAGCTGCTATGCATAAGAGAATCCGGATAGACTTAAGCATGACTACCGGAGAAAAGGTCTCCTCATAATCGATACCCTCTTTCTGAGTATACCCCTTCGCAACATGCCTCGCTTTGAAGGTCTCAACCTTCCCATCTATTCCTCTCTTTCTCTTGTAGATCCACTTGCATCCAATAGTTTTTACACCATCGGGTGGTTCTACTAGCTTTCAGACCTGATTTGAATCCATAGATTCAATCTCAGCATTCATTGCACTTTGCCAAGATACTACATCTTTATCTTGGATTGCCTCATCATATGTCCAGCGATCAGGTTCATGTTCACCAGGGACCAAATCAGAAGATTCTCCCAAGAACATGAATCTATCAGGCTGTCTCACAACCCTCCCACTACGATGAGGTATCACCTGTGTATCCTCTGTGACACGCAGTGCAGTGACATATGGTAAATCCTCTTGTACCGGTAGTACTAAAGAAGTGACTTCCCCTTTTAACTCCTCCAGAACAATTTTACTCTTGGGCTTGTGGCTCATCACATAGTCTTCTTCTAGAAATCTGGCGTTCGTGCTAACGATCACCTTCTGATCTCTAGGACTATAAAACAATCCACCCTTCATTCCCCTAGGATAGCCAACGAACATGCATACTTCTGTACGAGGTTTTAACTTACCAGCATCTGCCTTAAGCATATGTGCTGGACTCCCCCATATTCGAATATGTCTTAGACTAGGCTTTTGCCCAGTCCACAATTCTGTGGGAGTAGAAGGCACTGATTTAGATGGAACCAACTTCAGAATGTACACCGCCGTATCTAGAGCATATCCACAGAACGAATCTGGCAAGTCAGAATAACTCATCATCGATCTAACCATCTCCATAAGCGTCCTATTCTTTCTCTCTACTACACCATTCTGCTGGGATGTGCCAGGTGCAGTTAATTGGGATTGAATCCCAGCCTCTGATAAGTAATTCCTAAGCTCTCCCAAGAGGTACTCGCCACCATGATCAGATCGTAGTGTCTTGATACTTTTACCTTGACGTTTCTCCACATCAGCCTTGAATTCTTTGAACTTGTAAAAGCATTCAGACTTGCGGCGTATCAGGTAAATGTATCCATATCTTGAGTAATCGTCTATAAAAGAGACGAAATACTCAAAACCACCTCTAGCCTGGATAGACATAGGACCACACAAATCAGAATGAACCAATTCTAACACATCTTTGGCTCTATACCCCTTGGCCTTAAAAGGCCACTTGGTCATCTTACCCTCCAAGCAAGATTCACAAGTTGGGAGATCCTCCACCACTAATGAACCCAAAGGTCCATCAACTATCAACCTTTGAATTCTGCTTAGGTTAATGTGACCAAGCCTAAGATGCCAAAGATATATTTGGTTCATCTACTAAGGTTCTTTTCTATTATTGGAATTAGAAGATGAGTTATTAACTTTAATTTGCATCATGGGAGGTTTTGGTTCAAGTGTGTACAAATTTCCTATCAATGCACACGAACAGATAATGTCCCTATTCCTTCTTATAACAACTCTGTCATTAAAAGAAATAGAATATCCATCCATAAACAATTTAGAAACCGAAATTAAATTCTTTCTAAATAAGGGTACATAAAGGCAATTCTTAAGAACCAAAAGTTTATTTTTCTCAAAAGATAAATGAACATCTCCCACTGCAACAGCAGCCACCTTCGTGGCATCGCCTAAGTACACGGTAATCTCCCCTTCAGCCAGTCGTCTGGTTTCCTGGAACCTCTGTAAAGTATTGCAGACATGATCAGTGTCTCCCGTATCTACACACCAGGTGCCGGTAGATAACACCGCTAAACATGTTTTAATGACTAGACTAAAAGATATACCTTTGTTCTTGCGGTTGGGGCAATCCTTCTTCCAGTGTCCAGTCTGCTTACAATTGAAGCACTTGCCTTTCGGCTTCTTCACTCCTCCCTGAGTACCTCCCACCGCCTTTGCCCCAGTTTGTTTCTTCTTCTTCTTGCCTTTCGGCTAAGAAGTAGAAACCTTTTGGGTCACCATGGTATGCACCTGAGCACTCTGACGAAATAGCCCCTCTGCCGCCTGGAGTTCTGTCAGAAGTTCCGCCAACGAATACAACCTCTTGTTCATGTTGTAGTTCAGGCGAAACTGCTCAAAACTCCTAGGTAGAGACTGGAGTATGATATCGACTTGGGTTTCTCCATCGATCTCAGCTCCAAGGACCTCCAACTCATTCAAATGAGCCATCATCTTGAGAACATGATCCCTCACGGGTGTTCCCTCGATCATGGTAGTCATCATCAAGTTTCTCATGGCTTCTTGCCTTGCAGCCCGATTCTGGTGTCCAAAAAGCTCCTTGAGATTGAGCATCATATCATAAGTTGTGGACATGTCTTGATGCTGATGTTGCAGTACATTTGACATAGATGCCAAAATGTAACACCGCGTCATCTCATCGGCCTTGATCCACTTCTTAAAGCTCTCTCTCTTCTTTTCCCCAGAATCATCTGCAGGCTTGGGAGGACACTCTTCGAGGAGTACATATTTGTATTCCTCAGCAGTCAAGACAATGTCTAGATTCCTCTTCCAATCAACATAATTGGGTCCAGTAAGTTTGTTCTCTTTCAGTATCACAGCAAGTGGGTTGAAAGTCATTTTGAAAGAAAACCTAAGAATCACATAAATCAAAACATTAGATTTCAAAAAATTATTGATTCCTCAAACAATAAAATTTTAAGATCAACCAACACCTCAAAACACCGAGAATATCGTATGTCACGATAGTGTGGATGTATACGAATTCTACATTTATAAGAGGAGGTTTTACCCATTAATTTTACTATCTTGTCAACCTAACTTTTTGACAAGTAAAATTAATAGTTGGTTCTTCTTTGGCCCTACAAATAAAAGCAGTGACTCCGATGGGGAGGATACTAATATTTGTATCTAAGTGTTCACCATTACTCGGTACCAAGGTGATTATCTCGGGTTATGTGCCTTCCGATGGGGAAGTACACATGCTCCTTGATAATGCCCTATAACCATATTTGACCTTGTGATCCACAAACAAACCCATCCGATATGGAGGAACGCACTCAGAGCCGACGCGAAAGTTTGTTTGCATCACTTGTCAAATCGTAATGGAGGCCGTGGGAATTTTAAAATTCCCTCTCCCACTTAGTAATTTGAAACTGAGGAATTTTCCTAGCCTACGACATGCATATCAAACAAAAAGCAATAAATATGAAAAATAAATTATTTTCGAACTATTATGGTTTTGTCATCAATATGTCTCCCGTCGCAACGCTTTCTCGTCCGCTCCTCCTACGCCATGTACAAGCCATCCGGAGATCCGAGCCGAGACTAAAACCTATTTTAATTTACATCCATTGATCCTATACTCCACGAGGGAGTGTACATGAAATCTAGATCGAAAGTAAACTAAAATAAAAGGAGTGGCTAAACAATGTCGTATCTAATTTACAAAAATTAAATACTAGCCTCGTCAACCCCGAGGATTCCACAAAATAAACATTTACACACATACAATCACATACACACATATGGCCATAATAGTCGGATCTTATGCCTGCAACCAAAGAGTTAAACTATGCATATCCTACTATTATCCGGCAGATATAATATATGAAAAGTGCATAAAAAATAACCGAATCCTAAACACACAAAACCGAAAACCTTGGCTCTGATACCAATTGTAGGGTTTTGCTTATCGAGTCCGTGAGGGGAAACTTCGCTTCCCACTTCACCTCGGTCGTTTGTTCATGGCGATCCCATCGATGTCCTCGGATTAAAAAATTTAATCCTAGACACAAGGGATTGCCCAAACAACTAAGTCATCATCGTGCTATTCATTTAGAGAGGTCACTTGAACAAACTCGTGGTTCAAGCGACCATCCTCTATTCTACGAGTAGCCGCGGAATAGACGATGTTCGGATCACCGGTTTTTGTGTTTATACTCGGGATCCAAGTATTATTTATCCATATACAGATTTATATCATGATCATAGTTGAAAAAACAATACAAACATGTAACATATAAAAATTAGAGAATCGATATACCTCTCGATCTTCTAATGTATGACCTTCCTCTTTTTGGACATCGTGTGGGCGACGATCTACCAAAAGTCGAAGCTCCTAGATCACAAATCATCCTTCCTTGCTCTTCCAAAGCAAAAGTAAGAATGGAAATGAGGTTTTTCTCCTCCCTAAAACCAACCAACAAGGAACAAAAGGAATCCTTGCCGCCGGCCAACTAGGAGAAGGAGATGAAGATGGAAAACAACCAAGACACCAAGGGAGACCCCTAAGTCTTGTTTCCACCACTCAAGGAGAAGAGAAGAGAGCCTTTTGGGCACTAGCCAAGGGCTGGAAAAGAGCTTGAGAGGCTACTGGACGCCGGCCAAGTTGAAGGAAGAAGAAGAAAAGGAACAACTTCCTTATTTGGTGCCGCCCAAGCCTCCAAAACCCTAAGCCTCCAAACCCTAATCCTATCTCAACTAGGATTCCTCTCTTGCCACCCAAAACCCTAGCTCCCCTTGGATTATCCTCCATGCCAACCCATCAAGCCTTTTTATAGAGTTAGGGATAAGCCTCCAAATAATCTCCACCATTTGTTCTAGGGATTTAATCTCAACAGTCGGAACTAGAGATTTAATCTCAACCGTCGGATCTAGAGATTTAATCTCTACCTTTGGATCTAGAGTTTTGTTTCTATCCATTGGATCTAAGCTTCATGAGGTGTTAATAGGCTACATTAGGGACCATGAGGAGGAGTTGGGTCTTGGCCACCCATGGATCAAGCCCACATAAAGTCCGATCCACTAATGATAATCCAATCCACTAAAGGATCATCATCGATATACCTCACCAACCCCCATATGATAATATGGGCTCGATATATTATTTGTGCATTTTCTCCCCGTGTTTAAGATCTCGAATGTCCATCAATTAATTAATTTACTGACCATTAATTATTCAACATCTAACTCCTTGAGTAGTACCACTCAACCTTTTCATCATGCCTGACCAAGTCCACCTGCAGGGTTTACATGATGAAGCTTATGAGCTCCTCAAGGGGACATCATCATCCTAATATATAGGACACAGTTTCCTACTATAATCAATGGCACACCATATAAATAATATCATCTCCCAACTTACGGAGCCTATCGATTTAATCTATAAATCTCGCCCATTGGTAAATCAAATAGATGAGTACTAAGTATATGTGCCCGTTATTATATCGGGATTAAGAGCATGTACTAAATAATATTTGAGGTCCGATTCGATTATGTAGTCAGCAATAAATCGAATCACCTCTAAGTCGGTCCTGCTCAATACACTCAAAGTGCACTAGTGTGATTCTATGGTCAAGACAAACCAATACCAAATCACACTACAACCATTCCAATGGTTTATCCAAAGCCATCTCGGTTGTGAGCCTTTACTTATACACTTCGTTCGGTTACGTATTGCTGCACCTTCGTATCATTACGCGCAGAACAAAATAGCTATATCGGGTTTCTCGCAACCTCACGACATGAGGTTTTGCAACATGTGTATCCTAGAGTAGACGAGTTCTTGAGCATGTAGCAAGTGTTGGAGTCCTTGGCAGATCGTGTGTGTAAGCTTCCAAAACAATCGGATATGACTTTCTGCGGCCTCCCCAAAGGCTGCTCCTCGCCCGAACCATTTCTAGGTTTAGAAAAATCAAGGTTACTAGGAAAGTCATCCCTAAGGCTAACCATGGTAGATGCCTAGTGGCCAAGGTTACCATGAACCTAGGAAAGGCACTAAGAATGTCAAAAGGGAAGTTATCCCTAGAATTGACCTAGGCAAGACCAAATTGACCAAGGCTTCAAAGCCTAAAAGGGTCATTAAGAAAGTACTAAGGGAGGATTGTTGGGATGTATACTGAAAAGTCTATCTTTTGTATGAACATCTTTATTTTGAAATAAGAATCTCATGATCATTGTTAGCATATTTTTATGGCTATGCATATTGTCTAATATATTACATTGTAGATAACATGGTGTGTGGTGTCACACGGGAGATCATGTTATCGGTTCCTTGTAAAGTATAAGTAAAGGCTCACAACCGAGATGACTTTGGACAAACCATTGGAATGGTTGTAGTGTGATTTGAGATCGATTTGTCTTGATCATAGAATCACACTAGTGCACTTTGTGTGTATTGAGCATGACCGACTTAGAGGCGATTCGATTTATTGCTGGCTACATAATCGAATCGCACCTCAGATATTATATTATACATACTCTTAATCCCAATATAATAACGGGCACATATACTTAGTATTCATCTCTTTGATTTACCAATGGGCGAGATTTATAGATTAAATCGATAGGCTCGGTAAGTTGGGAGATGATATTATTTATATGGTGTGACGTTGATTATAGGAGGAAACCGTGTCCTATATATTAGGATGATGATGTCTCCATGAGGAGCTCATAAGGTTCATCATGTAAACCCTACAGGTGGACTTGGTCCGGCATGATGAAAAGGTTGAGTGGTACTACTCATGGAGTTAGATGTTGATTAATTAATGGTCAGTAAATTAATTAATCGATAGACATTCGAGATCTTAAACACGGGGAGAAAATGTACATATAATATATGGAGCCCATATTAAATTATGGGGGTTGGTGAGGTTGATCAATGATAATCCTTTAGTGGATTGGATTATCATTAATGGATCTGACTTTATGTAGGCTTGATCCATGGGTGGCCAAGATCCAACTCCTCCTCATGGTCCCTATTGTAGCCTATTAAATCCTCATGAAGCTTAGATCCAATAGATAGAAACAAAACTCTAGTACCAAAGGTAGAGATTAAATCTCTAGATCCGACGGTTGAGATTAAATATCTAGATCCGACGGTTGAGATTAAATCCATAACTCTATGGTGGAGATTAAAACAAGGCTTATCTCTAACTCTATAAAAGGAGGGCAATGGGTGGGCGGCAACTTGAATCCAACTAGAGATAGGATTAGGGTTTTGGGCGCCAAGGCTTGGAGGCTAGGGTTTAAGGGTTGGCGGCACCAAATAAGGAAGGTATTTCTTTTCTTCTTCTTCCCTCAAGGTGGCCGGAGTCCAGCAATTTTTTCCAGCCCTTTCTAGCTATTGTTCAGTGTCCAAATCTTCCCTTTTCCTTCTCCTTGGTCAGTGGAAACAAGATTTAGGGCTTTCCCTTGGTGTCTTGGCCGGTTTCCACCCTAATCTCCTCTTCCCTCTTGGCGGCGGCAAGCTCCAAACTTGGAGGTTGGTGGTTGATTGAAAGAAGGAAACTGTTGGTGCAGTGGGCACCAAAGTCGAACCGGTATTTTGATTATGGCAAAAGGCTCAATAGTTAAGGGTATATTTGTTATCTTACGAGCTCAATTAAGTGTGCAGAAATGCTAAAGTTGAGCGGAAGGTCTGCGACACCCGGTGGGAACCGAGGTGGTCGGGCAACGCCAGAGGGACTTCGGAGGAAGCCGAGGTACTCGGGTGAAGACCGGAAGCGAGGCTACAAGGTAAGCTCGTGTGAAAGCGAAGCAAGGTCGTTAAGCGTAGATCCGACCCAATACCTCCAATGGAAGGTCTAGGTCGAGATCAGATGGTTAGAACCATCGTACTTTATATTTTAAGCTAACTTGTACTGCAGTCCAAAACCCTTTGACTACAGTCAACTGCTAGTCAAGTTCCAGCCTCGAGAAGAGCTCGAATTTCAAGGGGGTGAATTTGGACTTGACTCGTGTTTTGGTTCAAAGGGTGATGTGGCATCAAGGTGGACATCCAAACCATCACCAAGCTTCCTTGTGGTGGACGCCCAAAATAAGGTGAGTTGGCACAAGATGGTTGGCTCCCATGATGTGGCACAAGTTGAATGGCTCCAACAAGTTGGCGCCCAAGGAGGTTGGAGGTGGCACAAGGTGGTTGGATGAAACACCTCATCCTCAAGTTGGCGCCCAAGGAGGTTGGAGGTGGCACAAGGTGGTTGGATGAAACACCTCATCCTTGAGTTGGCGCACAAGGAGGTTGGAGGTGGCACAAGGTGGTTGGATGAAACACCTCATCCTTGAGTTGGCGCAAAGGATGTGGATGAACAAGTCTTGGGGGATAAGAACCTCACCTTGGACACTACCTATGTCTAAATTCATAGATCAATATCCATAAATAGACATGTTCAAGCCAAGCAAATACAAGAATTCAAGAGCTCTCAACACGCCGTCGTAACGCCGCTACTACTACTCACATTTGCTACGACGAAGTGCCGCCGACAACGAAAGCTACATCTTCTACTTATAAGAGTTGTCGGTATATTTATTTAAGTTCTACTTCTTTAAATTGTATTTGTGCTTTAATCGTAACAAGGAAAGGGGGAGTGTCCCTTTGCCTTGATTTCTTTTTGTAATCGTTGCTCCTACCTCCAACGAGGAGGAGTGGTTTTAGTGAATTGCCCTCCGTACGTGATCAAGGATCACTAGGGCCGTGGATTAGCAATCTAAAGATTGTGAACCACGTAAAAATATCTTGTCTATTTTATTTTTCCGATTTTCAACCTCTACTTGCTTTTTTATTATTGCAAAAGTTTTTTAACGACATCGTATCGCTATTCACCCCCCCCCCTCTAGCGACACTTTCGATCCAACAATTGGTATCAGAGCCGGGGGCGCTAAGATTCGGTGAAACCACCAATCTAGCTTTGTTTTTCTTTTTTTTACAGATTTTTTATTTATTTATTTCTGTTTTCGTATAATTATTTCACTTGCTTATCTTCTCCTACATATAGAATTGCATTAGAGGCTTTAGGATCGGATAAGGTTGTCCTTGGGTTAGATCCGAGTAAGGTTGTCCTCGGAACTTCAACGACATTCGCATTTGATTGTTTATTTCTTTTTGCAAGTTACATTTTATATATCTTTTTACTTCGCACTACTAATCCAAGGCGAAAGTCTTGGAATATTCTTTCGTGTGTGTTTGCAAGATTCTTTTAAATCGTTCTTCTTCTTGTTTTTAAATGGCCCATCTCGAAGGGTTTAGCACCGACCCCCGTTTTACAAGCGGTAATGACTTTCGTTATTGGAAGGTCGGATGGAATGCTTTCTTAAAACCCAAATCGAGATGTGGATCGTAATCAAACCGGTTTCACACTTCCTATTAATGAAGATGGTGAATCTTTGGGTTACGATCAATGTCAAATTCCATGAAAAACAAGTAGAAGCCGATGCCAAGGCAACTCAAATCTTGCAATGTGGGTTGTCAAGGAAGAGCTCAACCGCGTCGGCCCCTTCATTAGTGCAAAGGACTTATGGACCAAGCTAGTGGAACTACGAAGGCACCGGCGACACGAAGGTATGTAAAGAGATTTACTTTTAAATAAATTGTATAACTTGAAAATGCAGGAAAACGAGACGCAACTCAACTACATGCTCGTATCCAAGACATCCAACCAACTCCATGCCATCGGACAAAGGTCGAGAATCGCGACCTTATCGGTATTCTCTTAACTCGTTTCCTAGGACCACCTTGTGGGCATCCATGGTCGATGCCTACAAGGTCTCCAAGGACCTTTCTAAAATTAGGTTAGGCAATTGTTTGAACTTGAATTACATGAGCAAACTAACGTGGTCGGGCCGAGAAGAGTATTGCGTTAGTTGCGAGTTCCAAGAAGAAGAAGCGCCAAAGCAAGCCACCCCGAAGGAAGAAGGCGAGTCGAATCGAAGTAGACTCGAAATAGAATCGAACTAGTCAATCTAGTTAGGAAGATGATCAAGAGGCGAAAATGACCAACAACTCAAGGTAAGCCTAAACCTAATTCAAATACTTCTAATTTTAGATGCTATGAGTGCAGCAGGTTGGTCACATCAAGTCGAGTGCCCAAAGCTAAAGAATGCATCAAAGACCAAAAGCGCTAAGCGCTACTTGGGAGGAGTTGTCGGAGGAAGAAGGCGATATCAAGCTCTAATGGCCAAGCCGACGAGCACGACTCGAAACCGAAGAAAAGTCAGTCGAATCCGATGATGAGCTTCCATTCAAGACAAGCCACGGATCCGTATCCGGTTCAAAAGAATCATTAAGGGTAAGTCATTCGTTACTTAATACTTTGTATGGTGCAATTAAATTTTTAAATAAGAAACTAGCTAAGTCCGAGTCCAAGGTCGAGACCCTAATTGAGGAGGTTAACCTTCTCAAACATGAGGTCTCCTAACCTCTTCGACTACTTATTCAAGAGGAGGACTCAACTCAAGTTGAAAAGCTTGAAGTTGAGAACTCGCTTTTGAAAACACAAGTCGAAGACCTTAGGCTGCGTTGGAAAGGTTCACTTTGGGATCAAGGGACTTGACCTCTTACTTGGATCACAAAGGGCCGTGTACAACAAGGCGGACTCGGGTTTAACTCAAATACAACCAATAAGTCATATATGTCTATAGTAAACCAACATAAGAAAAATGTCCAAGCATGGGTCCCTAAGACCACTTTGATTTCAACTTTAGGATCTAACATGTATTGGGTTCCCAAGGACCAAATTCACTATGTGAATAGACCACTCGATTCAATGGTCAGGGAGCCAATACAAAATGTATTTTTGTTAAGTCTTAGAAATTGCATGCTTAGTTTTTCCTTTATTTTTAGAATGGTTAGATAGGACTCATAACCAACTAAAATCCTGCGAAAAGATTGAACCTCGGGGAGCCTCTTTTCAAAAATAACTAGTTAGACCAAGACGTAGTCTCAAGTAAGTCGAGTTATCAATTTCTTGAAATTAGCTTTGTCTAAGGAAGTGGTCGTTGTTCCGATCAAAGAAGGCCTCTGTGCCTCGCACGACGACAGGAAGCTAATCTCTTGAAAAGATTACTTGATGAGCTTAGACTAAATCGAATCTAACCTAATGTTGGTTAATTTAAATTCATTAAAATTAATCAAGTAAAATTGAAAGTCATCTCACAATAACACATAGGAATAACATGTTTTGATCATGTAGATATTGGTGAGATGATTTAGGTTAAAACTTACAAACAACCCTTTAGTAATTCCAATATCCGATCCAACTACCTTATGTGTAGGATCAATGGATGTTGGACGATGGTTACTCGACACATGACCGGGATCAACTCAAATTTTCGATTACGATTCAAGCGACAAGGATCGGTAGCCTTGGAAATAGCAACAAGCTCAAAATCATCGGATCGGTGATATTGAGCTCAACTCTAACTTTACAATTCAAAATGTCTTATTAGTAGAAAACTTTCAATATAATTTACTTAGTGTAAGCCAATTGTGTGATAACAATTATAAGGTCATATTTCTAGAAAATGAATTAATCAAAATAAATGCAACATCTAAAATAATACTTAAAGGAACTAGGAGTAGCAACATCTACACAATAAATTTACCCAACTCCTCAACCAAGTGTCTTATGACACAGCAAGAGGAATCTTGGTTATGGCACCGAAGACTCGGACACTCGCACCCAGACTCGTCCACAAGATGAGTCAGAGTGGCTTGGTTATAGGTTTGCCTAAACTAAACAACTTGGATAATAAAATATGTAATGCTTGTCAACAAGGTAAACAATCTAGGACACAACATCAATTAACTAATCAAGAGCAGACCAAAAGTGTTCTTGAGCTCCTACACATGGATCTATTTGATTCACATGGAGCTAAGTCACTCAATGGTAGTCAATTTTGTAGTCATAATTGCGACTATTCTAGATTTACTTGGGTTAGGTTTATCAAACATAAAATGATACCTAGACCAACTAATCAATCTTTGTAGGTTAATCGAAAATCAAAAGAACCTTAAGATTAAAAGACTTAGAAGCGATCATGGTGGTGAATTGAAAACCACGAGGTTTCTGATTTACGTAACCTAAGCGGATACCACCATGAGTTTTCATGTCCTAGAACCCCACAACAAAATGGGTTAGTCGAGCGGAAAAATAGAACCCTACAAGAAGCGCTAGGACAATGTTAAGCAGTATAACCTACCCGATAGATTTTGGCAGAGGCCGTTAGTACGGCTTGCTATGTCCAAAATAGGATCCTTATGGTAAAGAGGCACCAAAATACCTCGTACGAGATTTATCACGATAAAATAACGAACATCAAGTACTTTAGGGTATTTGGATGCAAGGTACATATCTTAAACACTAAGGATTACCTAGGGAAATTCAAATCCAAAACCTCTACTGGAACCTTTCTAGGATACTCAACCACCAGTAGAGCTTATAGGGTATACAATCACGACACTCTTAGAGTCGAAGAAACCATTAATATAGTTTTCGACGAAGGACACGAACCCGTTCAATCCTTAACAAAACCAACTAGCAAATCAACTTATAGCGAACCCGACTATGATCTTGAACTTGAATCTCGTCCTAACCCAAGTCATCCTATCGACCAAGTGATAGATGACTCTAACCCAAGTCAAACTAGAACTCACCCAAGTCATCCTATCGACCAAGTGATAGATGACCCTAACCCGAGTCACACTAAGACTCAAACAAATCATCCTATCAATCAAGTTATAGGTGATCCAAATTTAGGGGTTCGAACTAGAGCTTCATATCGAAACCTTAGTCAAATCTCGTTAATTTCCAAAATCGAACCCAAAACTATTGAACAAGCACTTCTTGATCCCGACTGGATTATTGCTATGCAAGAAGAGCTAGCTCAATTCACTAGAAATGAAAGTCCAGAATTAGTACCACCACCTAAAGAAAAATCAATTATTGGAACAAGGTGGGTATTTGAAATAAACTTGATGATAAAGGTGAAGTAGTTAGAAATAAAGCTAGGTTAGTCGCAAAGGGTTTAGTCAAGTCGAAGGTTTAGATTACGATGAGACCTACGCCCGTAGCGGACTAGAGTCCATCCAGAATGTTGTTAGCATATCTTTGCACATCGAGGTTTTAAATTGTTTCAAATGGATGTCAAGTCGGCATTTTTGAATGGATACATTAAGGAAGAAGTTTACGTCGAGTCAACCTCCGGATTGAAAATCTAGATAAACTCGACCATGTCCTTAGACTTAAGAAAGCCTATATGGACTCAAACAAGCCCCAAGAGCTTGATGCGAAGGCTTTCGATCTATCTTAAGTCAAAGGATTCAACCAAGGTTTAGTCGACCCAACCTTATTCGTAAAACCGTAGGAAAAGAAATCTTTATAGCCCAAATCTATGTAGATGATATAATTTTTGGAACTACCAACTCGATCCTGCTAAACGAATTCATCTCACCTATGGAAAGTGAATTTGAAATGAATTTAGTGGGAGAGTTAAGTTTCTTCTTAGGTTTACAAATTAAACAAACTAAAGATGGAATATATTTACATCAACAAAAATATACTAAGGACTTAATAAATCGATTTGGAATGCAAGATGCTAAAATAATCAATACACCTATGGCAACTAATGTTAATATAAGCGAAGATGTAGAAGGAAAACCCGTTGACCTAAAATACTATAGGCGCGATAGGAAGTCTCCTATACTTAACCGAGCCGAGACATTTTATTGCGGTAAGTATGTGCGCAGGTTACAAACACTGCGAGGAGTCTCACCTAACCTAGTCAAGCGTATCCTTAGATATCTAAAGGGCACGCTAAGCGTAGGTATTTGGTACCCTAGATCTAGAGTTTAATCTAATCGGCTACTCCGACTCGGACTATGCGGTAGTAAACTCGATAGAAAGAGCACAGTGGTTGTTGTCAAATCCTAAACAAGTCTAGTGAGTTAGTGCGATAGGAAGCGACATTGCGTTGCCTTATCTACCACCGAAGCCGAATCGTTGCGATGGGTGAGTGTGTCTCTCGGCTCTGTGGATGAAGCACACTCTCCAAGACTTTAGCTTAATCTTTAACAACATTAAAACCTACATAGATAACATTAGTTCAATTAACTTAACTAAAAATCCAATATGTCATTCTAGGACAAAACATATAGAAGTTAAACACCACTTCATTAGGGAACATGTAACTAATGGAACTATACAACTAGAGTATGTTGAGTCCAAATCAAACCTAGCGGACATCTTCACCAAACCACTACAGAAGCGAATTTAGTTTATTAAGGCGAAAGTTAGGTATGTGCGTAATAGAGTAGGATTTAAATTTTTCTATATATGTACTCTACTTTTGCTTCTTTTTATGAAATTAGCCTAAGTCTTACCTTAGAAATCATATACCTATAGATTTAAGAGCCAACACATCTCACAACACATAGGACTAATGTGTTTGTGTACTTGCGTAGGCGGCGTGAGATGTTAGGACCTTACTCACAGTTCCAGACGTAGATTGATGCATCGACATGAACCATGGAGTATAATTATTTAAAATTAATCAACTCCTTCAAGACTTATTGATCATTCTATATCAATCAAGTCCAACCGGAGTTGTACATTTTAGATGAACATATTTTCAAGCTTATTATTATTTTTTTAAAAAAAAAATATATTTATATTGGGAACTTGCTTGGACTTACAAACCCTAAAATATATTTACAAACTTTTTGAGTTAAGGCAAAAGGGGGAGAAAGTCACAAAAGTAAGGAAGAAAGTAAACAAAATTATTACCTTTTATATTAAGTAATTCCGTTTACTTAAGCAACTATTAAGGGGGAGTAAAAATTATTTTCAAGAACTCACCTTCTTCGAGGGAGGTTACCTCAAAGGGAGAACTTGAAACAATAATATTTCTCACTCATGCTTAATCTTTATGCTAGCTCACTCATGCTTAATCTTTATGCTAGCTCATTCATACTTAATCATTATGCTAGCTCATTCATACTTAATCATTATGCTAGCTCATTCATACTTAATCATTATGCTAGCTCATTCATATTTAATCTTTATGCTAGCTCATTCATGCTTAATCATTATGCTAGCTCATTCATATTTAATCTTTATGCTAGCTCATTCATGCTTAATCATTATGCTAGCTTTCTTGTTATGTAATTTTTCCTTAACTTTTGTGTGGGTTTGCCATGAATCAAAGGGGAGATTGTTGGTGCAGTGGGCACCAAAGTCGAACCAGTATTTTGATTATGGCAAAAGGCTCAATAGTTAAGGTTATATTTGTTATCTTACGAGCTCAATTAAGTGTGCAGAAATGCTAAAGTTGCGCGGAAGGTCTGCGACACCCGGTGGGAACAGAGGTGGTCGAACCAGGAGGACTTGGAGGAAGCCGAGGTACTCGGGTGAAGGCGAGCGAGGCTACAAGGTAAGCTCGTGTGTGTGGCGAAGCAAGGCGTTAAGCGCGATCCAGGCCAATACCTCCAATGGAAGGTCTAGGTCGAGATCGGATGGTTAGAACCATCGTACTTTATATTTTAAGCTAACTTGCTGCGGTCAAAAACCCTTTGACTCAGGATCATTGCTAGTCAAGTTCCAGCCTCGAGAAGAGCTCGAATTTCAATGGGGTGAATTTGGACTTGACTCGTGTTTTGGTACAAATGGTGATGTGGCATCAAGGTGGACATCCAAACCATCACCAAGCTTCCTTGTGGTGGACGCCCAAAATAAGGTGAGTTGGCACAAGATGGTTGGCTCCCATGATGTGGCACAAGTTGAATGGCTCCAACAAGTTGGCGCCCAAGGAGGTTGGAGGTGGCACAAGGTGGTTGGATGAAACACCTCATCCTCAAGTTGGCGCCCAAGGAGGTTGGAGGTGGCACAAGGTGGTTGGATGAAACACCTCATCCTTGAGTTGGCGTACAAGGAGGTTGGAGGTGGCACAAGGTGGTTGGATGAAACACCTCATCCTTGAGTTGGCGCAAAGGATGTGGATGAACAAGTCTTGGGGGATAAGAACCTCACCTTGGACACTACCTATGTCTAAATTCATAGATCAATATCCATAAATAGACATGTTCAAGCCAAGCAAATACAAGAATTCAAGAGCTCTCAACACGCCGTCGTAACGCCGCTACTACTACTCACATTTTCTACGACGAAGTGCCGCCGACAACGAAAGCTACATCTTCTACTTATAAGAGTTGTCGGTATATTTATTTAAGTTCTACTTCTTTAAATTGTCTTTGTGCTTTAATCGTAACAAGGAAAGGGGGAGTGTCCCTTTGCCTTGATTTCTTTTTGTAATCGTTGCTCCTACCTCCAACGAGGAGGAGTGGTTTTAGTGAATTGCCCTCCGTACGTGATCAAGGATCACTAGGGCCGTGGATTAGCAATCGAAAGATTGTGAACCACGTAAAAATATCTTGTCTACTTTATATTTCCGCTGTGCACTCTTTACTTGCTTTTTACTTATTGCAAAAGTTTTTTAACGACATCGTATCGCTATTCACCCCCCCCCCCCCTCTAGCGACACTTTCGATCCAACAGAAACGAGATTTTTTCTATTCTTCCTCTTGCTCGGAACAAGCAAGGAAGGAAGATTGGTGATCTAGGAGCTTCAACTTTTGGTAGATCATCGCCCACATGACGTCCGAAAGGAGGAAGGTCATACATTCGAAGATCGAGAGGTATATCGATTCTCTATTCTCTTTTGTAACATGTTTGTATTTGTTTTTCAATTATGAGCATGATATATTCTGTTTGTGGCTAAATAATACTTGGATCCTGAACATAAATACAAAAGCTACCATCTGTACATCGTCTATTCCACAACTACTCGTAGAATAGAGGTTGGTCGCTTGAACAATGAGTTTGTTCAAGTGACCTCTTTAAACGAATAGCACGACGATGACAAGGTTGCTTGGGTGTTCCTTTTTGTCTTGGATTAAATTTTTTTAATCCAGGGACATCGATGGGAATGCCATGAACAAGCGACCGAGGTGAAGTGGGAAGCGAAGTTTCCCCTCACGGATCAATGAAACAAAACCCAGCAGAATGGTATCAGAGCCAAGGTTTCCTATTTTGTGTGTTTAGGATTCGATTAATTTTTATGCACTTTTCATATATTATATGTGCCAGATAATAGTAGGATATGCGTAGGTTAACTCTTTGGTTGCAGGCATAAGATCCGACTATTATGGCCATATGTGTGTATGTGATTCTATGTGTGTAAATGTTTATTTTGTTGAATCCTTGGGGTTAACGAGGCTAGTATTTAATTTTTGTAAATTAGATACTGCATTGTTTAGCCACTCTTTTTTTTTAGTTTACTTTTGATCTAGATTTCATGTACACTCCCTCGTGGAGTATAGGATCGATAGATGTAAATTAAAATAGATTTTAGTCTCGGCTCGGATCTCCGGATGGCTCGTACATGGCGTAGGAGGAGCGGATGAGAAGGCGATGTGACGGGAGACATATTGAAGACAAAAGCCATAATAGTTGGAAAATAATTTATTTTTCATATTTATTGCTTTTTGTTTGATATGCAGTCGTAGGCTAGGAAAATTCCTCAATTTTAAATTACTAAGTGGGAGAGGGATATTTTTATAAAATTCTCACGGCCTCCATTACAATTTGACATGTGATGCAAACAAACTTGCACGTTGACTCTGAGTACCTTCCTCCCCATCGGATGAGTTTGTTTACGGATCACAAGGTCAAATATGGTTATAGGAAATTATTAAGGAGCGTGTGTACTTCCCCATCGGAAGGCACATAACTTGAGATAATTAGCATGATACTAAGTAATGGTGAACACTTAGATTCAAATATAAGTATCCTCCCCATCGGAGTCACTGCTTTTATTTGTAGGGCCAAAGAGAAACCAACTATTAATTTTACTTATCAAAAAGTTAGGTTGACAAGATAGTAAAATTAATGGATAAAACCTCCTCTTACAAATGAAGAATTAGTATACGTCCACACTATCGTGACATATGATATTCTCGGTGTTTTGAGGTGTTGGTTGATTTTAAAATTTTATTATTTGAGAAATTAATAATTTTATTGGTTGATTCTTAGGTTTTCTTTCAAAATGACTATCAACCCGCTTGCTGTGATACTAAAAGAGAATAAACTTATTGGACCCAACTATGTGGATTGGAAGAGGAATCTTGACATTGTCTTGACTGCTGAGGAATACAAATATGTACTCCTCGAAGAGTGCCCTCCTAAGCCTGTAGATGATTCTGGGGAAAAGGAGAGAGAGAGTTATAAGAAGTGGATCAACGCTGATGAGATAGCGCGGTGTTACATTTTGGCATCTATGTCAAATGTACTGCAACATCAGCATCAAGCCATGCCCACTGCTTATGACATGATGCTCAATCTCAAAGAGATTTTCGGACACCAGAATCGGACTGCGAGGCATGAAGCCATGAGAAACTTGATGACGACCACCATGATCGAGGGAACACCCGTAAGGGATCATGTTCTCAAGATGATGGCTCATTTGAATGTTTGGAGGTCCTTGGGGAGATCGATAGAAACCCAGTCGATATCATACTCGATCTCTACCTAGGAGTTTTGGCGGTTTACTGAACTACAACATGAACAAGAGGTTGTATTCGTTGGTGAACTTACGAGAACTCCAGAGGCGAGAGGGCTATTTCTCAGTGCTCAGGCACATGCCATGGTGACCCAAAGGTTTCTACTTCTAAGCCAAAGGCAAGAAGAAGAAGAAACAAAGCGGGGAAAGGCGGTGGGAGGTACTCGGGAGGAGTGAAGAAGCCAAAAGGCAAGTGCTTCACTTATGGAAGCGAACACTGGAAGAAGGACTAAGAACAAAGGTATATCTTTTGGTCTAGTCGTTGAAACATGTTTAGTGGTGTTATCTACCGGCACCTGGTGTGTAGATACGGGAGTCACTGATCATGTCTACAATACTTTACTGGGGTTCCAGGAAACCAGACGATTGGCTGAGGGGGTGATTACTGTGTACTTGGGCGATGCCACGAAGGTGGCGGCTATTACAGTGGGAGACGTTCATTTATCTTTTGAGAAAAATAAACTTTTGGTTCTTAAGAATAGCCTTTATGTACCTTTATTTAGAAAGAATTTAATTTCGGTTTCTAAATTATTTGTGGATGGATATTCTATTTCTTTTAATGATAGAGTTGTTATAAAAAGAAATAGGGACATTATCTGTTCAGGTGCATTGATAGGAAATCTATACACACTTGAACCAAAACCTCCCACGATACAAATTGAAGTTAATAACTCATCTTCTAATTCCAATAAGAGAAAAGAACCTTCGAAGATGAACCAAACATATCTTTGGCATCTTAGGCTTGGTCATATTAACCTGAGCAGAATTCAAAGATTGATAGCTGATGGACCTTTGGGTTCATTAGTGGTGGAGGATTTCACAACCTGTGAATCATGCTTGGAGGGTAAAATGACCAAGAGGCCTTTTAAGGCCAAGGGGTATAGAGCCAAAGATGTATTAGAATTGGTTCATTCTGATTTGTGTGGTCCTATGCCTATCTAGGCTAGAGGTGGTTTTGAGTATTTTGTCTCTTTTATAGATGATTATTCGAGATATGGATACATTTACTTGATGCGCCGCAAGTCTGAATGCTTTGACAAGTTCAAAGAATTCAAGGATGATGTGGAGAAATGTCAAGGTAAAAGTATCAAGACACTACGATCTAATCGTGGTGGCGAGTACCTCTTGGGAGAGTTTAGGAACTACTTATCAGAGACTGGGATTCAATCCCAATTGTCTGGACCTGGCAGACCCCAGCAGAACGGTTTAGTAGAGCAAAGGAATAGAACTCTTATGGAAATGGTTAGATCGATGATGAGTTATTCTGAGTTTCCAGATTCATTCTGGGGATAAGCTCTAGATACGGCAGTGTACATTCTGAACTTAGTTCCATCTAAATCAGTGCCTTCTTCTCCCACAGAGTTATGGACTGGGCGAAAGCCTAGTCTAAGACATTCGGATATGGGGGAGTCTAGCACATGTGCTGAAGGAAGATGCTGGTAAGTTGGAACCTCATACAGAAGTACCCATGTTCGTTGACTATCCTAGAGGAACGAAGGGTGGTTTGTTTTATAGTCCTAGAGATCAGAGGGTGATCATTAGCATGGACGCCAGATTTCTAGAGGAAGACTATATGATGAGCCACAAGGCCAAGAGTAAAATTATTCTAGAGGAATTAAAAGGGGAAGTCACTTCTTCAGTACCACCGGTACAAGAGAATATACCACAAGTCACTGTACCGCGTGTCACAAAGGATACACAAGAGATACCTCGTCGTAGTGGGAGGGTTGTGAGACAGCCTGATAGATTAATGTTCTTGGGAGAATCTTCTAATTTGGTCCCTGGCGAACATGAACCTGATCCCTGGACATATGACAAGGCAATCCAAGATAAAGATGTAGCATCTTGGCAAAATGCGATGAATACTGAGATTGAATCTATGGATTCAAATCAGGTCTGGGAGCTAGTAGAACCACCTGATGGTGTAAAAACCATTGGATGTAAGTGGATCTACAAAAGAAAGAGAGGAATAGATGGGAAGGTTGAGACCTTCAAAGAGAGGCTTGTAGCGAAGGGGTATACTCAGAAAGAGGGTATCGATTATGAGGAGACCTTTTCGCCGGTACCTATGCTTAAGTCTATCCGGATTCTCTTATGCATAGCAGCTCATATGGATTATGAGGTGTAGTAGATGGATGTCAAGACAACTTTCCTTAATGGAAGTCTTGAGGAAAACATCTATATGAAGCAACCAGAGGGATTCATTGCGAAGGGCAAAGATCATCTTATATGTAAGCTTAATTGGTCCATTTATGGATTGAAGCAAGCTTCGAGGTCTTGGAACATCTGCTTTGATGAAGTAATCCAGTCTTATGGATTTATTCAAAGTCTGGATGAGTCTTGTGTATACAAGAGATGTGACGGAAACGTAGTGGTATTTCTTGTACTATACGTAGATGACATTTTGTTGATTGACAACAATATCAAGGTGTTATCGGACATAAGGGTATGGTTGTGCAAACAGTTTGATATGAAGGACTTGGGAGAGGTGGGACACATCCTTGGGATCAAGGTTATAAGGGATCGCAGGAAAAGGATGTTGTGCTAATCCCAAGCTTCATACATAGACACGATTATGGATCGTTTTAGCATGCAAAACTCCAAGAAGGGTTTTCTACCTTTCTGGCATGGAGTTCCTTTATCTAAGGGGATGTGTCCTAGAACATCTGAGGAGATAGAGGAGATGAAGGCGGTTCCTTATACTTCGGCGGTAGGAAGCCTCATGTATGCGATGCTATGTACGAGACCAGATATCTGCTTTCAGTGGGCATGGTAGATATCGAGTAATCAGACAGGACATTGGGTCGGAAAAGCATATATTGAAGTACGAAGGACTAGGGATTATATATTTGGTTTAGGAGACCAATTACTCCTATGGGTTACAGTTCGACTTCCAATCTGATAGGGATAACAGTAAGTCTACCTCAGGTTTTGTGTTTATTTTGGGAGGTGGAGCCATTGTATGGAGGAGTGTCAAGCATAAATGCGTGGCGGACTCCACCCTGGAAGCTGAGTATGTGGAAGCCTCTGAGGCGGCCAAAGAAGCTGTGTGGCTTAGGAACTTCCTGATGGACTTGGATGTGATTCCTGGTTTGCCCAGAACTATCACAATTTATTGTTATAAAAGTGGTGCAGTTGCAAACTCGAAGGAACCACGAGCCCATAAGGCTAGTAAACACATAGAGCGCAAATACCACCTGATACGAGAAATCGTATAGAGATGAGAAGTTGTTGTGGCCAAGATTGCATCAGAGGATAACCTGGCAGATCCTTTCACTAAGGCCCTTCCGGCGAGAGCTTTTGATAGGCATGTGGAGGGAATGAGGATCAGATGTATGGTAGTTTGAGGACAGCATAGTCTTTTAGTATAAGTGGGAGATTGTTGGGATGTATGTTGAAAAGTCTATCTTTTGTATGAACATCTTTAGTTTGAAATAAGAATCACATGATCATTGTCTGCATATTTTTATGGCTATGCATATTGTATAATACATTACATTGTAGATAACATGGTGTGCGGTGTCACACGAAAGATCATGATATCGGTTCCTTGTAAAGTATAAGTAAAGGCTCACAACCGAGATGACTTTGGACAAACCATTGGAATGGTTGTAGTGTGATTTGGGATTGGTTTGTCTTGATCATAGAATCACACTAGTGCACTTTGTGTGTATTGAGCAGGACCGACTTAGAGGTGATTCGATTTATTGCTGGCTACATAATCGAATCGAACCTTAGATATTATATTGTACATACTCTTAATCCTGATATAATAACGGGAAAATATACTTACTATTCATCTCTTTGATTTACCAATGGACGAGATTTATAGATTAAATCGATAGGTTCGGTAAGTTGGGAGATGATATTATTTATATGGTGTGCCATTGATTATAGGAGGAAACCGTTGTTGGATCGAGAAACGTCGCTAGAGGGGGGGGGGGTTAATAGCGATCGTAAATCTTTCGTTCGAATTCGTTCGTTGAGACACAAGTAAACGAGTAAGCACAGCAGAAAGTAAAGTGACACGTTTATTTTACTTGGTTCACAACCCAGAAGTTGCTACTCCAAGGCCCTATCGGTCCTAGACCACGTATGGAGGGCAAAGCACTATAACGTCTCCTCCTCGTTGGAGGTAGGAGACAACGATCACAAAATT
Source organism: Wurfbainia villosa (assembly GCA_025175895.1). Lineage (NCBI taxonomy): Eukaryota > Viridiplantae > Streptophyta > Magnoliopsida > Zingiberales > Zingiberaceae > Wurfbainia > Wurfbainia villosa. The sequence goes on from CM046002.1 coordinate 53,174,758, forward strand.
CAGAAGTACGAGGATGAGGCAACAAGCCTACCTCACTTCGTTACGAATAAAAACAACGAATACAATATTAAAATATATTACTAGATGCTGCTGCTGACGAAGAAGATTTGAGCTTGTTATCGCGTTGGCTTTATGACGGTGTTCGTGCGTTGGCGTTGTATGAGCACTTGATGAATAAACTTGATGATATATGGAGTTGGAATCCTCCCCTCCTTTTATAGATATTGCCCTCTAAATTTGTCTCCTCTTTTTTCATAACAGACCACGAAGTTGTATAATTTTATCGCGAAGTGGCCGCGTCAAACATTATCCATTTTGACCTAGCGCAAAGGCTGATTCATCGCCATCACGATCGATGACTTCCCATCACCGATCCGATGAGCATCACGAATCGACCAATGGCCGCGTGATCCGCCACCCTGCCACTTCCTGCGAAGAGGTTAGCTCGGAAAATGATAAATTCAACGGTTTCTAACCGTCCGATCTCGACCTAGACCTTCCACAGGAAGTCTTAGTCGGATCACCGCCTACGGTCATCCCCGTAAAGAGGATACGACCTTACAATCTCTCACTCACAGGAGCTTTCCTCGATACTTACCTTGTAGCTCTCGCTTCCAGCCTTCCACTCAATTCCTTTGGCTCCCTCCGAAGTCACTCGAGTGTCGCCCGACCACCAGGGCTTCCTCCGGGTGTCACTAGCCTTCAGCTCCAGCTTTAGTACTTTTCTGCACACTCGATTTAGCTCGTGAGATAACGATGTAAACTTAACTTTGTATCATTGCCATAATCAAAACACAGGTTTGATTATCTAGTGCCCCTGCACCAACAACCGTGTCCTATATATTAGGATGATGATGTCCCCTTGAGGATCTCATAAGGTTCATCATGTAAACCCTGCAGGTGGACTTGGTCCGGCATGATGAAAAGGTTGAGTGGTACTACTCACGGAGTTAGATGTTGATTAATTAATGGTCAGTAAATTAATTAATTGACAGACATTTGAGATCTTAAACACGGGAAGAAAATGTACATATAATATATGGAGCCCATATTAAATTATGGGGGTTGGTGAGGTAGATCAATGATAATCCTTTAGTGGATTGGATTATCATTAATGGATCTGACTTTATGTGGGCTTGATCCATGGGTGGCCAAGATCCAACTCCTCCTCATGGTCCCTATTGTAGCCTATTAAAACCTCATGAAGCTTAGATCCAATGGATAGAAACAAAACTCTAGAACCAAAGGTAGAGATTAAATCTCTAGATCTGACGGTTGAGATTAAATCTCTAGATCCGACGGTTGAGATTAAATCCCTATAACCAATGGTGGAGATTAAAACAAGGTTTATCCCTAACTCTATAAAAGGAGGGCAAGGGGTGGGCGGCAACTTGAATCCAACTAGAGATAGGATTAGGGTTTTGGGCGGCAAGCCTTGGAGGCTAGGGTTTAAGGGTTGGCGGCACCAAATAAGGAAGGTATTTCGTTTCTTCTTCTTCCCTCAAGGTGGCCGGCGTCCAGTAGTTTTTTCTAGCCCTTTCCAGCTATTGTCCAGCATCCAAAGCTTCCCTTTTCCTTCTCCTTGGTCAGTGGAAACAAGATTTAGGGCTTTCCCTTGGTGTCTTGGCCGGTTTCCACCCTAATCTCCTCTTCCCTCTTGGCCGGCGGCAAGCTCCAAACTTGGAGGTTGGTGGTTGGTTAAAAGAAGGAAATGTGATTTGTTTCTATTCTTCCTCTTGCTCGGAACGAGCACGGAAGGAAGATTGGTGATCTAGGAGCTTCAACTTTTGGTAGATCGTCGCCCACACGATGTCCGAAAGGAGGAAGGTCATACATTAGAAGATCGAGAGGTATATCGATTCTCTATTCTCTTTTGTAACATGTTTGTATTTGTTTTTCAATTATGAGCATGATATATTCTGTTTGTGGCTAAATAATACTTGGATCCCGAACATAAATTCAAAAGCTACCATTCGTACATCGTCTATTCCGCGGCTACTCGTAGAATAGAAGTTGGTCACTTGAACAATGAGTTTGTTCAAGTGACCTCTCTAAACGAATAGTACGACGATGATAAGGTTGCTTGGGTGTTCCCTTTTGTCTAGGATTAAATTTTTTTAATCCGGGGGCATCGATGGGATCACCATGAACAAGCGACCGAGGTGAAGTGGGAAGCGAAGTTTCCCCTCACGGATCAATGAAACCAAACCCAACAAGGATATCCCTAGTAAGTACCTAGTAAACCCAAGGAGTTCCAATATGTATTGGATTCATAGGAGCATGATTCCATCATGCTAAATGGGTTAGGTTATGTCAACCTTGAATGGTTAGGTAGTTATCCTAACCATAGCAAAGTTGTCACTTTAGGTCATTTCCAAGGTAATGAGATACTTTGGAAATGAGGTTAGAATTTAATTCGGATGTGCCAATTAAATTTGAAAAGTTTAAAAAATTAATCAAATTGGCACGAGTTAGGTTTTAGAGTCATTGTATACCATTTTGGGTTTTTGGAACACTTGGGAGAATTGTGGTTATGGCAAATTGGGTTTAATTCTAGCAAATGACAATTAATTTTAAAATTTAGGTATTCTTATGCCTTTACATTTTATTTTCCATTGCCATGTCATGATATCATGCTTCATATTACTATTTAAAATGTTATGATAATACTTAGGTTTAATTTCTATGTCATGTTAGTATTTAGATTTTATTTTTATGCCATGACATCATGATTATTGGCACATATTTTATATATGCTATCATTATATGCCATAATCATCATTCATGTACTTAGGTTAATTAAAATTGATTTAAGAACAATGTCATGATTTGAAGTCCCATATATAAGGGAATCAAATAGAGTTGCCTAGAAAAATACATTAGACCTTAGATTAGGAAGAACAAAAACCCACATCTCACATTAAATTGACATGTGTGTATTTTCATGCACCTTAGACACATGTGAGATGCTGGTGATGGCTTGCTAGGAGGCTCGTTGGCTCCCATGTCCCCGAATTAAAATTTTCACTAATGAAAACTAATCCGGATGGGATGAGTTTCGTAAGCTCAACCAATTCGTCATCGTGCTAACGACTTTAGCGATCGCTTGAACAAACTAGTTGTTCAAGCAACCAAGCTCTTCTAGTCGGTTAGCCGCGGAAGAGACGACGGACGGATCGTCGGTTTTTGTGTTTATCTTCGGGGTCTATGATTATACAAATACATATGGATGTAGACAGTATAATCAACACATATAAACATATTAATAAGAACATGCAAAGATCAATAATAAAACTTGTAAAACTTTTATACCTCTTGATCTTCTATCGTATGTCCTAACCTCCTTGTAGACTTCGTGTGGGCGAAGATCCTCCACAAGTTGAAGCTCCTAGATCGTACATCTTCCTTCCTTGCTCATCCAAAGAAAGACGAAGAATAGAAACAAGGCTCATCTCCTTCCTATGGCCAACCAACAAGCAACAAAAGAAATGCTTGCCGTCGGCCAACAAGGAGAAGGTGATAATGGTGGAAACCGACAAAGACATAAAGGGAAACCCCTAAGTCTTGTTTCCACCACCCAAGGAGAAGGATAAGGAGTCTTTGGATGCTACCCAAGGGCTGGAAAGAGTGATATGGGCGCCGGCCACCAAAGCATGAAGAAGAAAGGATGAAACCTTCCTTATTTGGTGCCACCCAAACCTCCTAAACCCTAAGCTTCCAAACCATAATCCAAGCTCTCCTTATGGCCGGCCATGGAAGTGAGGAAGAAGATTAGGATGAGCTCAAGCCAAGGTAGAGGGAAGATGGAGGAACCGGCCACACCTTAGGAAGAAGAAGAAAATCTCCTCCCAATGTTGCCGCCCACCCCTAGCTCCCAAAACCCTAGCCACCCAACCAAACCCTAATCTCCCTAGGGTTTCTTGCCGCCCAAGCTAATGAAAGGCAAAACCCTAATCTCCAAAAACATCCAACTATCTTGCCGCCCAACCATAAGCCCCCTTTTTATAGAGTTGGGCTTAAGCCTTGTTTTAATCTCCACCGTCGGTTCTAGGGTTTTAATCTCAACCGTCGGATCTAGAGATTTAATCTCAACCGTCGGCACTAGAGATTTAATCTCCACCGTTGAATCTAGGGATTTAATCTCAACCGTCGGATCTAGAGATTTAATCTCAACCGTCGAATCTAGAGATCTCCACCGTCAGATCTAGGGATTTAATCTCAACCGTCGAATCTAGAGATTTAATCTCAACCGTCGGATCTAGAGATTTAATCTCCACCGTCGGATCTAGGGATTTGTTTTCCATCATTGGATCTAGACTTCATGAGGATTATATTAGGCTACGATAGGGACCATGAGGAGGAGTTGGATCTTGGCCACCCGATGGATCGGAACCACACAAACTTGATCCATCAATGATGTTCCATTCCACTAGAGGATCATCATTGAATTACCTCACCAACCCCTATTAATATAGGCTCCATACATTATTTGTACATCCATCTCCTTGTGTTTAAGATATCGAATGTCCGTCAATTAATTGATTTACTGACCATCAATCAATTAACATCTAACTCCTCGAGTAGTACCACTCAACCTTATCATCATGTTGACTAAGTCAACCTACAGGGTTTACATGATGAACCTTATGAGCTCCTCAAGGGGACATCATCAACCTAATATATAGGACACGGTTTCCTCCTATAATCAACGACACACCATGTAAATGATATCATTTCCCAACTTACCGGGCATATTTATTTAATCCATCTAAATCTCACCCTTTGGTAAATCAAAGAAATAAATACTAAGTACATGTGCCCGTTATTATATCGGGATTAAGAGCATGTACAACATAATATCCGAGGTTCGATTCAATTATGTAGTCAGCAATAAATTGAATCACCTCTATGTCGGTCCTGCTCAATACACCTAAGTGTACTAGTGTAACTCTATGTTCAAGATAAAATAATACCAAGCTACACTACAAACCATGCCAATGGTTTGTTGAAAACCATCTTGGTTGTGAGCCTCTACTTATATTCTACAAGAGACTGATAACATAATCTTCTGTTCCACACCAAGCACCATGTTATCTACAATGTAAAGTATTAAACAATATGCACACATATAATAAATATAAAGTGCAAACAATGATCATGTGATTCTTATTTCAAAATAAAAATATTCATACAAAAGAGCTAGGCTTTCAGTATACATCCCAACAACTGGGAAATGAGTTAAGTTCATGTGCTTATTTAGTACATCATATTGAACTTAGAACTCATTAAGTGATAATGATGGATCATGGGAAAATCTAATGTGCAAGTCATGTGCATTGAGCCCATAGATCATGGTCCAATATAAGATTTTAAAATCATTTCAAAATCTTGATGAAGCCTATCTTTTGATAGCAATCACCATTGATGAAGCTAATACAAAGTAAACTCAAAACATTGAAGTTATCTTTGTTTTTGAACTTTGTATTAATCTAACTATTTAATGGGTATTTTATTTTTTAAATATTTTTCACCCACAATGATTGACATGAGTATTATACATATGAATTTTCATGATTTTTCAAATTATGTATAATTACTTATGAGTTTTTGAATTTCAATTCTGATTTCTAGATTTCTGCATCTGCAGATCATTGTCGTATAGGCGGTCGGTGATTCTTAATCAGTCATTGCCAAGGCTGATTTCGGGTAAACAAGGTTGTTTAGCCCATGCTTCAGTCATTTTATGCTACCCTAACTACTCTTGACCCTAGGATATGCTTTGGAAAGCATTAGAAGGGCCAAAATCCATTGGAAATGGATTAGGAGAGTTGTTTTGGGTGAGAATCAAATTTTAAGGTGTGTGAAAGTTCAAATTTGAATTTTTGCCTTTAATTTTGATTGTTTAGTGTTCTTATTGGCTTAAGAACTCTCCAAGGATATTGTTGGTGCAATGGTCAAGGGGGAGCAAGCCTTTAGGGGGAGGTTATCCATCATGGGATGATGGATGTGTTTTCTTCATAGGGGGAGAACTTGGAGAAGTGAGGATTGCCTCTCATTTAGTGATATGTGATTTATCATTAGGAAGAGTGAAGGCATCCTAGATATTTTTGGACAAAGGGGGAGATTGAAATATCTCATTGGGATATGAGACATTGATATCCTTGGGGAGAGTCTTTTTTATGTATGTCAAAAAGGGAGAGAATTATGAGATTTGATGACTTGAGTTAGGTGGCTTAACTCAAAGGTTTTGTTAAGCATAAAAAGGGAGAGATTATTGGTGCAATCGGCCCAGGTCACGATTGACAAGACTTGAGTTTGACTCGAGCAGTATTTTGATGTTCGACAAAACGTATGACAATGTGATTGTCATTGAAAGTCCATGTCTTGTATACTTGGCATGGGAAGTCCATGTCTTGGTACTTGGCATGGAAAGTCTAAGCATGGGTCTTGGCAATGGCAAGTCCAAGTCATGGGTACTTAACAATGATAAAGTCCAAGCATGGGTCTTGGCAATGGAAAGTCCAAGTCATGGGTACTTGGCAATTGTAATGTCCAAGCATGGGTCTTGGCAATGGAAAGTCCAAGCATGGGTCTTGGCAATTAGAAAGTCCAAGCATGGGTCTTGGCATTTGGAAAGTCCAACATGGAGTTGTCAAGAGAAGTCCAAGGGTGTGATATTGGTGGCGTAAAGTCCCAACTCTAGTCTTAGCGGCATAAGTCCAATGTTTGACAGCGTAAAGTCCAATCATGTGTCTTGGCAACATAAGTCCAAATGTACCTTGGTGATGTAGACCCGGTTAGCATGACAATAGTCGATGGAAGCACCTGAAGGCTAGCGTATGGATGAACAAGTCATGGATAACTTGGAGGGATCCAACAGGCGTGAGGCTGATAGAGGTGGCTAGAAGGCTTAGGTCTAGGCTAAGGGTGGTCTATCATGTATGAGGGCATCATACTTGGGTTAAACCTCATGTTTGAGGTCTATCAGTCGACTGGGGTTATGTTCCAGTCGACTGGTCAAGTGTTTTGACACTTGGCAGTGTAAGGATGTATACTTAAAAGTCTATTTTTTGTATGAACATCTTTATTTTGAAATAAGAATCACATGATCATTGTTTGCATATTTTTATGGTTATGCAATATTGTCTAATACCTTACATTGTAGATAACATGGTGTGTGGTGTCACACGGGAGATCATGTTATCGGCTCCTTGTAAAGTATAAGTAAAGGCTCACAACCGAGATGGCTTTGGACAAACCATCGGAATGGTTGTAGTGTGATTTGGTATTGGTTTGTCTTGACCATAGAATCACACTAGTGCACTTTGTGTGTATTGAGCAGGACCAACACAGAGGTGATTCAATTTATTGCTGACTACATAATCGAATCGGACCTCAGATATTATTTAGTACATGCTCTTAATCCCGATATAATAACGGGCACATATACTTGGTACTCATCTCTTTGATTTACCAATGGGCGAGATTTATAAATTAAATCGATAGACTCGGTAAGTTGGGAGATGATATTATTTATATGGTGTGCCGTTGATTATAGGAGGAAACCGTGTCCTATATATTAGGATGATGATGTCCCCTTGAGGAGCTCATAAGGTTCATCATGTAAACCCTACAGGTGGACTTGGTCTGGCATGATGAAAAGGTTGAGTGGTACTACTCATAGAGTTAGATGTCGATTAATTAATGGTCAGTAAATTAATTAATTGACGGACATTCGAGATCTTAAACACGGGGAGAAAATGTACAAATAATATATGGAGCCCATATTATCATATGGGGGTTGGTGAGGTAGATCAATGATGGACCTTTAGTGGATTGGATCATCATTAGTGGATCGGACTTTATGTGGGCTTGATCCATGGGTGGCCAAGACCCAACTCCTCCTCATGGTCCCTAATGTAGCCTATTAACACCTCATGATGCTTAGATCCAATGGATAGAAACAAAACTCTAAGATCCATTGGTAGAGATTAAATCTCTAAGATCCGACGGTTGAGATTAAATCTCAAGATCCGACGGTTGAGATTAAATCCCTTGAACCAATGGTGGAGATTAAACCAAGACTTATCCCTAAACTCAATATAAGGGTGGCTTAGGGATTGTTGGCGTAGAGAACACAAGGGATGAGGGGATTAGGGTTTGCTTCCTTTGGTGGCTAGGAATCCTAGTTGGTTTAGGATTGGGTTTGGTGGCTAGGGTTTTGGAGCAAGGGTGGGCGGCAACTAATGGAGGTTGTTCTTCTTCTTCCTTGGGTTGGCCGGCCACTATGCTGCTCCTATCTACCTTAGCTTGAACTTATCCTATTCTTCTTCCCCTCTTCCATGGCCGGATATAAGGTAAGTTAGGATTAGGGTTTGGGTGGCTAGGTTTTTGGGAGAAAAGGGTGGGCGGCAACTATAGGAGATGTTCTTCTTCTTCCTAAGGGTTGGCCGACCACTATGGTTCTCCTCTTTACCTTGGCTTGAGCTCATCCTAATCTTCTTCCTCACTTCCATGGCCGGCCACAAGGTGAGCTTGGATTAGGGTTTGGAAGCTTAGGGTTTAGGAGGTTTGGGTGGCACCAAATAAGGAAAGTTTCTTCCTTTCTTCTTCATGGTTTGGTGGCCGGCGCCCATATCACCTTGTCCAACCCTTGACAGCATCTAAAGACCCCTTCTCCTCTCCTTGGGTGGTGGAAACAAGACTAAGGGGTTTCCCTTGATGTCTTGGTCGGTTTCCACCATTATCTCCTTCTCCTTGTTGGCCGGCGGCAAGCATTTCTTTTGTTGCTTGTTGGTTGGCCATAGGAAGGAGATGAGCCTTGTTTCTATTCTTCCTCTTGCTTTGCATGAGCAAGGAAGGAAGATGTGTGATCTAGGAGCTTCGACTTTTGGTAGAGCGTCGCCCACACGACGTCCGAAAGGAGGAAGGACATACATTAGAAGATCGAGAGGTATATCGATTCTCTAATTTTATATGTTACATGTTTGTATTTGTTTTTCATTTATGAGCATGATATTTTTCTGTAAATGGCTAAATAATACCTTGGATCCCGAGTATAAACACAAAAACCGGCGATCCGGACATCGTCTATTCCGCGGCTACTCGTAGAATAGAGGATGGTCGCTTGAACAACTAGTTTGTTCAAGTGACCTCTCTAAACGAATAGCACGACGATGACTTGGTTGCTTTGGGAATCCCTTTTGTCTAGGATTAAATTTTAATCCGGAGACATCGAAGGGATCACCATGGTCAAGCAACCGAGGTGAAGGGGAAGCGAAGTTTTCCCTCACGGATCGGACCCAACAGGCAGCCTAGACGATTATGAGCAGTCGATTGGGGTTACGACCAGTCGACTAGTTGGGAGTCGCCTGGAGCTCGACTGCAGCTGTGTGGCCATGGAAGTCAACTGCTAGATTTGGGCAGTCGACTGGCCAAGCAGTCGACTTCCATAGAAAAGAATCGACTGATGTTTAAGGCCACAAGCATAGAAAGTTCTGTAGTCGATTGACGGAGCAACAGTCGATTGCTAGGCTTTGACAGTCGACTTGTTAGTTATCCATAGGAATTTTTTCAGCATGGATTAAGCCATTGTGAGACAACGGTTATAGGAGCAGTCGACTGCTAGGCAAAAATCAGCCCGAGTTGTAGCTTTATAAGGAGCACGAAAGGGAGGATTTTGGCAACAATTCTAGGGGAGATTTGAGGCGAAGTGTTGGTGCATTTCAGGGTTCTTAAATCTCATCCAAGCAACCAATAAGTAAAGCATTCAAATCAACCTTGTGTAAAGTCTTCTTTATATTGTTTGTTGTATTTCATTTGTATTTTCTTGTATTTCATTCTTATTGTTGTAAGAACTATTGTAAGAGGTTTTCTCCACCTCCTGAGTGTTTTCCGAGAAGGAGAGGTTAATTAGTGGTGGTTTGCATCACTAGAGTTCATTTGAGCTCAACCTGTGGAGTAGGAATCCTAGGTTTTGAACCACATTACATCTTGTGTTTGTGAGTGTGTTTGTCTTTGTTTTTAGTTTATACTTTCTATTTGTATTTCCACTGCACATACTAACAAATTGTAAGGACAAACACGAATGAATTCCATCAGACGATGCAAAACCACTATTCACTCCCCTCTAGCACGACCATCGATTCTCAACAGACTGCTCGTACATGGTAGTCGACTGCCATTGCCTCAGTAGAGTAGTTGAGCCTCAGTCGACTCCTCGATCAGTAGATTGGTAATAATCCCAATCGACTAATGCGAGTCAACTGAGCTCCCGAGTGCTGAACACTCAGCTAATCGATTGATCCATAATCCCAGTTGACTGGTAAACCTCAAACATGAGGTTTAACCTAAGTATGATCCCCTTATACTTTATACTCACCCATAGCCTAGACCTAAGCCTTCTAACCACCTCCATCAGCCTCACGCCTCTCGGATCTTTCAAGTCCGTGACTCTTCATCCTTCGTGTTAGCTTTCAGGTGGTTCCATCGGCTATGTCATGCTAATCAGGTCCTCTGCTAAAGTTCATATGGACTTATGCTGCCAAAACCACATATGCTTGGACTTTATGCTGCCAAAAGCTTACCCTTGGACTTTCCTATTGCCAAGCCTCAATGCTTGAGCTTTCTTGCCAAGATCCATTTGGACTTACGCCGCTAAGACTACACGCTTGTACTTTACACTACAAAACTACATCCTTGGACTTTCCCATTGCCAAGACCATACTTTGACTTTCCTTTGCTAAGACCATTCTTGGACTTTCCTTGCCAACTCCATATTAGACTTTCCAATTGCAAAAGTTAGCCTGGACTTTACACCGCCAAGACTACACACTTGGACTTATGCTGCCTAGATTTTACCTTTAGACTTCCCTTACCAAATATTCATATTTGGGCTTTCCTTGCCAAGTATCCAAACTTGGACTTACAAGGTTGATTGCTCCAACAATCTCCTTCAAATAATCTCTCCCATATGACTTTGCATATCCCAATCATCCATTAGTCATGTGGTCAACATATAGTCAAACAATGGTCAAACCCATTGTCAACCCATCAAAATATTGCTCGAGTCCCACTCGAGTTTGGTCAACATTGATCTGGGACATATTGCACTAACATTTTTCACCTCCGGCATGTTGCCGAGAAGGAGAGAGTTATTAGTGGTGTGGAACTAGAGCTCGACCGTGGAGTAGGAATCATAGGTTTTGAACCACGTAAAACCCTCGAGTTGTGATTGTGTGTGTTTGTATTTTGTTTTGTGCTATTTATTCTTGTATATTCCACTACACACTAACATTGGTGTAGACGAGTATGCGAATGAACGACATAATCAAAAAATCACAATTCACGCCCTCTAGTGTACAAATCGGTCCTTACATTGTGTTTACTCGATTTATATGTTAAAATAACTAGGTTGTATTTTAGGAGTGTGGGGAAGGATCGAAAGGTGAAACCAATCCACTGATCTGTAGAGAACGTAGATTTGGAGGAATCGACTACAAAAGTAGATCGATTTGCCACGAGGACCCATAGGTTATCATAGAACTTAATGGATTTATTCTAAGCCAAGGCTACATAGAAGGAGAAGGGAAACTCAAGGATTGTGGGACCTAGTGACAAGATCTCCTTGAGAAAGCAATCCCTCAGCTTTATCGCTCTGAAAGTAGATATCTATTGAAGTAGATATGCCGGTGTAGTTACAAAAGTTCACATCAGATAAAATAGGATACACTTCCTACATGAACAACCATTGAGAATTAGGAGCAAGACATGTGTTTACAATCATTTAGGTGAATCCTAGATCCAATCCCCTCTATTATGATTTCTCCTTCCTTCTGCTCCCAACTCTTAGGATTGAAGGCTCGGCTAGAAGGGGGGGGGGTGAATATCCTTTCTTGATTATTCTACAAGAGTTGTTAGAGAAAGAGCAAATAAAATGGAAGCTAAAATGAAATTAAACAAGACAATGTTGGGATGTATACTGAAAAGTCTATCTTTTGTATGAACATCTTTATTTTGAAATAAGAATCACATGATCATTGTTTGCATATTTATTGTTATGCATATTTGTAGGATACATTACATTGTAGATAACATGGTGTGTAGTGTCACATAGGAGATCATGTTATCGGTTCATTGTAAAGTATAGGTAAAGGCTCACAACCTAGATGGTTATGGACAAACCATAGGAATGGTTTTAGTGTGATTTGGTATTGGTTTGTCTTGACCATAGAATTATACTAGTACAATTTGTGTGTAATGAGCAGGACCGACATAGAAGTGATTCGATTTATTGCTGACTACATAATCGAATCGGACCTAAGATATTATGTTGTATATGCTTTTAATCCCGATATAATAACGGACACATATACTTAGTATTCATTTCTTTGATTTACCAATGGGCGAGATTTATAGAGTAAATTGATAGGTTCGGTAAGTTGGGAAATGGTATTATTTATATGGTGTGCCTTTGATTATAGGAGGAAACTATGTCCTATATATTAGGATGATGATGTCCCCTTGAGGAGCTCATAAGGTTCATCATGTAAACCCTGTAGGTGGACTTGGTCCAACATGATGATAAGGTTGAGTGGTACTACTCATGGAGTTAGATGTTGATTAATTAATTATCAGTAAATTAATTAATTGACGGACATTCGAGATCTTAAACATGGGGAGATAAATGCACAAATAATATATGGAGCCCATATTAACTTATGGGGGTTGGTGAGGTAGATCAATGATAATCCTCTAGTAGAATGGATTATCATTAATGGATCGGACTTTATGTGGGCTTGATCAATTGGGTGGCCAAGATCCAACTCCTCCTCATGGTCCCTATTGTAGCCTATTAAAACCTCATGGAGCCTAGATCCGATGGTGGAAGATGAAACTCTAGATCCGATGGTGGAGATTAAATCATTAGATCCGATGGTTGAGATTAATTATCTAGATCCGACGGTTGAGATTAAATCCCTAGAACCGACGGTGGAGATTAAAGGGAGGCTTGAGCCCAACTCTATAAATAAGGGCTTATGGCTTGGGCGGCAACATGATTGAAGAGGGGATTAGGGTTTGGGCGGCTAGGGCTTAGAGGCTTGGGCGGCCATACTTTTGGAAGGTTTTTCCTAGGGTTTTGGCCGGCGCCCCTTTCCTTCTCTCAACCTTGGCCGGCACCCAACCTCTTCCTCCTCTTCTCCTTGGCCGGTGGAAACAAGGGTTAGGGTGATTCCTTGGAGCTCTTGGCCGGCGCCCACTTCCTCTTCTATTCTCTTTTTTGTCGGCGGCAAGCATCAAGGTTGGAGCTTAGTGGTCAGTCAAAGGAAGGAGAAGAGTTTTGTTTTATCATCTTCCTTTGTTCGGAGTGAACAAGGAAAGGAAGATTGGTGATCTACGAGGCTTTGACTTTTGGAAGATCATCGCCCACACGACGTCCACAAGGAGGAAGGACATACAATAGAAGATCAAGAGGTATAATGCTTGTTTATATTCTTTTGTATTATGTCTATAATTGTTTTTCAATTATATGCATGTTATATGTTTTGTTATGTGGCTAATTTACTTGGACCCTGAATACAAATGCAAAAATCGACGATCCGTACATCGTCTATTCCGTGGCTATTCGGAGAATAGAGATAGGTTGCTTGATCAACAAGTTTATTCAAGTGACCACTCTAATTGAATAGCACGACGATGAAACGGTTGCTTGAGTAATCCATCTTGTCAAGGATAAATTTTTTTATCCGGGGACGTAGATGGGATCACCATGAACAAGCGACCGAGTTAAAGTGGGAAGCAAAGTTTCCCCTCCCTTCAAGTGGTATCAGAGCTTTTGTTCCGCAAAACCTTCAAGTGGGATTAGAGCCACGGTTTCCAGTTTTGTGTGTTTAGAATTCGGTTACTTTTATGCACTTTTTCATATATTATACATGTCGGATAATAGTAGGATGTGCGTAGGTTAACTTTTTAGTTGCAGACATAGGATCCAACTATTATGGCCATATGTGTGTATGTGATTATATGTGTGTAATTGTATATTATTTGAATCCTCGGGGTTGACGAGACTAGTATTTAATTTTGTATTTAAATACGACATTGTTTAGCCACTCTTTTTATTTTAGTTTACTTTCGATCTAGATTTCATGTACACTCCTTCATGGAGTATAGGATCAATGGATGTAAATTAAAATAGTTTTGTTCTCGGCTCAGATCTCCGGATGACTTGTACATGGCGTAGGGAGGAGCGGATGAGATAGCGATACGACGGGAGGCATATTGGAGACAAAAGCCATAATAGTTGGAAAATATTTCTTTTTCATATTTATTGCTTATTGTTTGATATGCATGTCGTAGGCTAGAAAATTCCTCAATTTTAAATTACTAAGTGGGAGAGGGATATTTTTATAAATTCCCACGGCCTCCATTACGATTTGACATGTGATGCAAACAAACTTGCGCGTCGGCTCTGAGTGCCTTCCTCCACATTGGATGAGTTTGTTTGCATATCACAAGATCGAATATAGTTATAGGAAATTATTAAGGAGCGTGTGTACTTCCCCATTGGAAGGCACATAACCCGAGATAATTACCTTGGTACCGAGTAATGGTGAACACTTATATACAAATATAAGTATCCTCCCCATCGGAGTCATTGCTTTTATTTGTAGGGCCGAAGAGGAACCAACTATTAATTTTATTTATCAAAAAGTTAGGTTGACAAGATAGTAAAATTAATGGGTAAAACCTCCTCTTTCAAATGTAAAATTCGTATACGTCCACACAATCGTGGCATACGATATTCTCGGTGTTTTGAGGTGTTGGTTGATTTAAAAATTTTATTGTTTGAGGAATCAATAATTTTTTGAAATCTAATATTTTGATCTATGTGATTCTTAGGTTTTTTCAAAAATGACTTTCAATCCACTTGATGTGATACTAAAAGAAAATAAACTTACTGGACCCAATTATGTTGATTGGAAGAGAAATCTTGACATTGTCTTGACTACTGAGGAATACAAATATGTACTCTTCGAAGAGTGCCCTCCTAAGCCTGTGGGTGATTTTGGGGTAAAGGAGAAGGAGAGTTATAAGAAGTGGATTAAGGCCGATGAGATGGCACGGTGTTACATTTTGGCATCTATGTCAAATGTACTGCAACATCAGCATCAAGCCATGCCCACTGCTTATGACATGATGCTCAATCTCAAAGAACTTTTTGGACACCAAAATCGGGCTGTTAGGAAGGAAGCCATGAGGAACTTGATGACGACCACCATGATCGAGGGAACACCCGTAAGGGATCATGTTCTCAAGATGATGACTCATTTGAATGAGATGGAAGTCCTCGGAGCTGATATCGATGGGGAAACCCAGGTCGATATCATTCTCCAGTCTCTACCTAGGAGTTTTGAGCAGTTTTGCCTGAACTACAACATGAACAAAAGGTTGTATTCGTTGGCGGAGCTTCTGACATAACTCCAGGCGGTAGAGGGGCTTTTTCGTCAGAGTGCTCAGGCACAGGCCATGGTTGTCCAAAAGGTTTCTACTTCTAAGCCGAAAGGAAAGAAGAAGAAGAAACAAGCTAGGGCAAAGGTGGCGAGAGGAACTCAGGGAGGAGTGAAGAAGATGAAAGGCAAGTGTTTCACTTGCCAAGATTGGACATTGGAAGAAGGTATATCTTTTGGTCTAGTCGTTGAAACATGTTTAGCGGTGTTATCTACGGCACGGTGTGTAGATATGGAGCCACTAATCATGTCGCAATACTTGAGGGTTCGAAACCAAACGACTAGGTGAGGAGATATCATATATACTTAGGCGATGCCACTTTGTCTTTTGAGAGGAATAAAGTTTTGGTTCTTAAAAATTACCTTTATGTACCTTTGTTTAGAAAGAATTTGATTTCGATTTCTAAATTGTTTATGGATGGATATTCTATTTCTTTTAATGACAGAGTTGTTATAAAAAGGAATAGGGAGATTATCTGTTCTGGTGCATTGATAGGAAATTTGTATACACTCGAACCAAAAGCTCCCACGATGCAAATGTTGGGTTTTTCCGAGCCATAAAAACTGCTTTTTGCGTTGCGGAAACCTCGGAATCCCCGGCCATGGATCCGTGCAAAGATGTATTTAAAAACAACATGTATGTGCTTACTAAAAACCCTAGATCTACCTTAGATCTAAGAGGTGAGATCATTACCCTCGATGCGATGCCCTACGCTTATCCCGCTCGTCCAAAAGTTCACCGGAACTCGAGAGTGTAAAGTGCACACTCCTCTATTGGTATCCACACAAGCAATAGGTGGAGAAAGAGACAAACTTGAGTGTGCTAGCACTCCTAGAAGATCTCGGCAAGATGAGGAAGAAGAAGGAGAGCTTGAGAGGAAGAGCACCAAGGAAAAAGATGATGGAATAACTCACCAAATGAATTCCATCACATGGAGTAAAGTGGCCGGCCACTTCATGGAGAGAGGGTTAAATACATGCATGTAACTCCCATGACCCTTGGTCTCCCTCATGATGTGGCACAAATTGACAAAGTCAATGATGATGTGGAGCATCATCATTGGCTGGTCATGCCAAGTCATCATCATGACATGGCATTTGGTCAAGTCAAACTTGACCTTTCATCTTCCCTCTCAAGTCAAGTCAAACTTGACCTCTTATCTCCCATGGTTGATCAAATCCAACCATTTGATTCAAGTCAATTTTAATTTAATGAATCTCTATTCATTAATTTAAATTGATTTGATGAATCAAATCTAAATTAGACTCATTCAACACTTGAATCAACTTGAGTCTAACTCAATTAGTCTAATTTGGATTACTCTTAATCCAATTTGGTCCATCCCATGAACCTAATCCTCATGGTTCATCATATGAACCTAATCTCCATCTAATTTCCCTTATGTGTGTGACCCTATAGGTTCTTGTAACGTTGGCAATGTCCCAACCGATTTAGGAACATAAGCAATGAGCGGTATCTAGCAACACATCATTGCTACCCAAGTTACAAGAATGTTGAGCTCCAACATCACCTTTGTGACTACTAATTGTGACTCTCACAATATGTGACAATGTCCCTCTATCCTTGACATCTAGATTGGCCAATCGAGGTATAGACCGTGTCATCCTCGGTACAATCTAAATCTTGAACTCCAAGTAGACTCACTCTAATCAAATGAGCTCAATATCTCATATTGATTCATTTGGGCATGGCATGCACTTCGTGGTCTCACCCTATCAAGAATATCGATGTCTCTCCCATCATATAGGAGGGATAGATCGCATCTACATCACTCACATCCCTCCGTATAATTTGTTACATACCCAGTAATCGCCTTTATAGTCCACCCATTTACGGGAGACGTTTGACGAAGCCAAAGTATGCAACGCCTTATGTAGGGAACCATGGTGACTTCAGGTCTAAGGACTGATAGTCATACTAATAGCCACATGAGAAAGTATATGACACTTATATAACGATCCACGATACTTTCTCATAGCGGGTCATTCAGTATACATTCTCCAATGCATACCCATGTGTCAACTTGATATCTCATATCCATGACTTGTGAGATCAAGTCATCGTGTTGACCTACATGCTAGTCTCTACGCATTAACATTGTCCCTGAATGTTAATACTCGACTAGGAATGATTAAGAGTAGTGTTCTCTATATCATCTCATTATCGATTCAACCAATCGATTGATATAGATAAGAACCTACTACTCAAGGATATTATTATATTTAGTTATTTGGCACCAATACAAGTAAATATAATAACCATGCCTTTATGAATAGGAATATGATACAATAAAGTCCATACAACAATCATCACATGATTGACTCTAGGGCTTTCACTAACAATCTCCCACTAGCACTAGTGTCAATCACCGTAGTATCTAATACCCAATGACCTAGTGTGACCATCATGCTTTTTCTATGCCAAAGACTTGGTCAAGGGATATGCGATCTTAGCCTCTGTGGGTACTCTGCAAATCTTCACATCTCCTCTATCGATAATCTCTCGAATGAGATGGAAGCACCGATATACTCAGCCTCTTCTTGTAGAATCAGCAACTGTGTCCTGCTTGGAACTCTTCCAGCTCATAGCGCCACCATTCAAGCAAAATACGAACCCTGACTGTGATCTATAATCATCATCACAGTGGGTTTGAAGCTGACATCATTTGTAACCCTTCTGACTAGCTCCTCATCGCCTCCAAATATCAAGAAATATTCTTTAGTCCTTCTCAAGTACTTAAGAATATTCTTGACTGCTATCCAGTGACGCTCACCTGGATCTGACTGGTATCTACTCATCATGCTCAAAGCATACGAGTCATCAGGATGAGTACACAGCATGGCGTACATGATAGATCCTATAGTAGATACGTAAGGGATCTTATCCATGCGGTCTCTCTCCTCTCTAGAAGAGGGACTTTGAGTCTTCGAAAGACTCACACCATGTGACATCGACAGAAGTCCCTTCTTGGAATTCTGCATGGCAAACCATAGTAATACCGTGTCAATGTATGTACTCTGACTTAGGCCAAGCAATCTCTTAGATCTATCTCTATAGATCTTGATGCCTAGAATACAGGTTGCTTCACCTAAGTCCTTCATTGAGAAGCACGTCCCCAGCCAAGTCTTCATAGACTGTAGCGAAGGGATGTCATTCCCAATGAGCAGTATGTCATCCACATACAATACAAGGAAGACAACTATGTTCCCATTAACCCTCTTGTAGACACAGGGTTCATCTTCATTCTTGATGAAACCAAACTGTTTGATCGCATCATCGAATCGAAGATTCCAGCTCTGAGAAGCTTGCTTTAGACAATAAATGGACCTTTGCAGCTTGCATACCTTCCCAGTATGCTGTGGATCTACAAAACCCTCAGGTTGTGTCATGTACACATCCTCGAGTAAGTTTCCATTCAGAAACGCGGTTTTGACATCCATCTGCCAGATCTCATAATCGTGGTATGCTACAATAGCAAGCAAGATCCAAATGGACTTAAACATCGCCACTGGAGAAAAGGTTTCATCATAGTCAATACCATGAATTTGCTTGAAACCTTTAGCCACCAATCGGCCCTTATAGGTATGCGTAAGTCCATCCAAGTCAGTCTTTCTCCTAAAGACCCACTTACACCCAATGGGTTTGACCCCTTCAGGTGGATCAACCAAAGTCCATACTTGGTTAGTGTACATGGATTCCATCTCGGATCTCATGGCCTCTAGCCATTTCTCGATCTGGGCTCATCACACTTTGATGGGAGGTAGGCTCATTCTCAATGAGCATAACGTCATCATGGTCGGACAAGAGAAATGAGTATCTCTCGGTGACGACGTACCCTATCGGACTGCGAAGAGGTAGGTCTACCTGAACAGGTGGTTGTTCCACAACTCTTTGTGCAACAACCTCATCACCCACAACACTTTGTGGTTCCTGTTCAACCTCCATCAAGGCCTCAGTGCTATGGTCCTTATCTTGAATTTCTTCAAGATCGAAGGTACTCCCACTAGTTTTTCTAGAAACAAAATCCCTTTCTAGAAAAACCCCAGTCTTTGCCATAAACACTTTGTGCTGACTGGGAATGTAGAAGTAATATCCCTTTGTATCCTTGGGATATCCAACAAAATAACACCTATTGGATTTGGGTCCCAGTTTGCCTGAGACTTGACGTCGAACGTAAGCCTCACAACCCCAAATCCTCATGAAAGACATCATGAGATTTCTCCCTGTCCATATCGTATATGGTGTCTTTATCACATCCTTGGATGGTACACGATTAAGGGTAAAGGCTGTTGTGTCTAGAGCATATCCCCAAAAAGATATAGGAAGATCTGTGTGACTCATCATAGATTGTACCATATCTAATAGGGTACGATTCCTCCTTTCGGATACACCATTCCACTGTGGTGTTCCAGGAGGAGTGAGTTGGGATAGAATCCCACACTCAGCTAGATAGTCATGAAACTCATGGCTAAGGTATTCTCCACCTCGATCTGATCGAAGTATCTTAATACTCTTGCCAAGCTGGTTTTGTACTTCATTCTTGAATTCTTTGAACTTTTCAAAGGATTCTGATTTGTGTGTCATGAGATACACATAACCATATCTACTGAAGTCATCAGTAAATGAAATGAAGTACCTGTAACCACCTCTAGCAGCAACATTGAAAGGACCACATACATCACTATGTATAAGTCCTAACAAATCTGTTGCTCTTTCGTTGTGTCCACTAAAGGGAGTCTTGGTCATCTTGCCTAAAAGGCAAGACTCGCATGTCTCATATGATTCAAAATCAAATGAGTCTAGCAGCCCATCCTTATGGAGCTGAGATAAGCGACTCTCATTTATGTGACCTAAGCGACAGTGCCAGAGATAGGTTTGGTTCAACTCATTTGTCTTGAACCTCTTGGTACTTATGTTATAGATAGGGCTCTCTAAGTCTAGAAAGTAGAGTCCGTTCATTAGAGGTGAACTACAATAGAACATATCATTTAAATAAACTGAACAACATTTGTTCTTTATTATAAATGAAAATCCTTTCTTGTCCAAATAAGAAACTGAAATGATGTTCTTGGTTAAAGCAGGCACATAACAACATTTATCTAATTCTAGTACAAGCCTAGAGGGCAAAGATAGATCATAAGTTCCTACAGCAACAGCAGCAACCCTTGCTCCATTACCTACTCGTAGGTCCACCTCGCCCTTTGTCAATGCCCTGCTATTTCTCAGCGCCTGCACATTGGTACAAATGTGAGATGCACATCCGATATCTAATACCCATGATGAAGAAATAGATAGATTGACTTCTATAACATTTATACCTGAAGTAGAAGTCTCACTTCTTTTCTTCTTAAGATCTTCCAGGTAAGCTTTGCAGTTACGCTTCCAGTGTCCAGCTTCCTTGCAGTGGAAGCAAGCCCCTTCCTTGGCTACCCCTCCTTTGGGTTTAAGTTCTTTGCCTTTGCCCTTGGCCAGGACTTTCCCTTACCTTTAGGCTTGCCCTTGCCTTTCTTCTTGCACCATCAAAATGGTGTCGATTTTCCCTTCTTAAGGTTAAGCTCGTGATTCTCAACATCTCAATTTCATTCATGTTATAATTCATGACAAATTGATTGAAGGCTTGTGGCAAAGATTGCAAGATCAGGTCAGTGGCCAGCTCTTGGCCAAGTGGGAATCCCAGCCTTTGTAGGTTTTCTACGTACCCAATCATCTTGAGTACATATGTACCTACGGGAGTCCATTCTTGCATTTTGGACCCAAATAATGCCTTAGAGACTTCATATCTCTCATGCCTAGCTTGTCCTTGATATAGTTGACGAAGATGTCCAACCATATCATAAGCATTCATGAACTCGTGTTGCTTCTGAAGCTCAGAGTTCATGGTCGTGAGCATTAGACATGACACATCTAATGCATCATCTTGATGCTTCTTGTAAGCATCTTTGTCACTGGGCGGTGGAGGAGGTGCCTCGGAATGGGCTGCTCCAGGCATACAACTTCTTTTCTTGGGTGAGAACAATTCTCGGGTTCTGTGCGATCCAGAAATTTGCTCCATTGAGCTTGTCCTTCTCAGAGAACCGAGAGAGAGTGTTCATGTTTGTCGACATAGTTATCTACAACATACAATGCAGAAAATTAATATCATATTCCTTTTATCATTTAATTAGGCCTTTAATCAAATGATGCTCCCACTAAATTATAGGAATTTTGTAGAATTCGTTCCAGTTGCGTATTGCTCACATTACTAGATTCATACAAACTAGCTATAATTCTTGTGGGACAAGATCCACATCATACTAAGCCTTGAGTTAGCTTTGGCTAAATCGCCCAAGACATTACGATTACATCTCTATGCAACTCTTGTTTATAGGATCAAGACCCACATTTACAAAAGACCTTGAGTTAGCTTTGGCTAAATTGCCCAAGATTTAGTGTAAATGCGATCTTAACCTATCTTTCCAATGATTGGAATATGCCTATAGTTCTACTCGATCCAATTGAGTTTAACTAGTTTTGCTCAATCTAATTGATCTTACTCTAACCCAAGCATGATAGGCGGGACCAAGATTGTCCCTCCGCACTCTACCAAGATAATATGCGTTGCTTTGCTTTGGCAGATTCAACAACAACAAATGATCGAGGTAGTGATGGGTATCAAGGCTCGGTAGGCATTTTCAAGTTGATTCGATTATGATCTAATCTAATCGTAATGTGTATCTTATACGCATTTAGGCCTTTATTATCCTATATTAGCATGCATCACATACATACATTCATTATTCTAGCATGCATCATATACATACAAGAAAATTATCCTAGCATGCATCATATACATACAAGCATTATTCTACTAGCATGCATCACATACATACAAGCAAAATCGAATAAATAAATAAATAAATATATATATATATATATATATCAACATATATATATATATATATAATTAAATGTGATGTAGTCATGGCCCTACTACGATCTTCTCAAGCCAATGAGAAGATCGGACGGTCAACCTAAGGCTAGCGGCTTCTCCAAGCGCTTCCTTTGACCGCCATGTGTCGTCGTCACCCTTCTCGTAATCTCGTCTTCAAGTGGAATTTCCACCGCTCCATTTTGTACATTACAAATATGAAACTCGAGTTACATTCGAGTCTAAAACTATTTACAACTAGAATATCAAAAGAAGAGGTACGACGCGGAGGTCACATACACTATACAACATGCACAACCACAAAACGGCACGCAGGTCGTATTATGAATTACAACACACATAATCCAATCAAATTGGGGTCATTGGGCCATGACAATCACAGAATTATACATAATTCTAAATTATGTATTTTTACAAAAAATTTCTATAATTTTTCCTAATTTTTTTTTTCAAATTTATGAGTCACCTCTCCGTAACGGTCCCGCTAAGCGATTTCCGGGCGTGATCGCGGGACAAAGCCCCTTTCGGGGATAGGGGCAGCACCCATACACGCAAAATTAACTTTGCGAGTGTCCCTACTGCGATCCTACAACGACTTAAGTTGCTGTCCCAAAAACCTAAAGCGAGAACTCGCCGTTTCGGAGAGTTTTTCTCGACGGTTGAAGCCTACAAGTGTCCCAACACTGAAAAATACCCAAAAATTTTATAAAATTAGGAAATTTACAGAAACATATAAATCTGTAATTTTTATATCTAATACAAAAATTACAAAATCGAAACACATACATGCTTCGCACGTGGCTCTGATACCACTGTTGGGTTTTTCCGAGCTGCAAAAATCGCTTTTTGCATTGCGGAAACCTCGGAATCCCCGGCCACGGATCCGTGCGAAGATGTATTTAAAAACAACATGTATGTGCTTACTAAAAACCCTAGATCTACCTTAGATCTAAGAGGTGAGATCATTACCCTCGATGCTTTCGCTTATCCCGCTCATCCAAAAGTTCGCCGGAACTCGAGAGTGTCAAGTGCACACTCCTCTATCGGTATCCACACAAGCAATAGGTGGAGAAAGAGACAAACTTGAGTGTGCTAGCACTCCTATAAGATCTCGGCAAGATGAGGAAGAAGAAGGAGAGCTTGAGAGGAAGAGCACCAAGGAATAAGATGATGGAATAACTCACCAAATGAATTCCATCACATGGAGTAAAGTGGCCGGCCATTTCATGGAGAGGGGGTTACATGCATGCATGTAACTCCCATGACCCTTGGTCTCCCTCATGATGTGGCACAAATTGACAAAGTCAATGATGATGTGGAGCATCATCATTGGCCGGTCTGTTGGGTTTCCGGCACCGCGGCGTGTGTGTGTTCGATCATGTTTCGTAAACATGAGCACAGCGGAAGCAATAAAAATAATAAATATTCTTATTTATTACAACACACACAACACACGCATGCTATTACAACAAGTGTAGACATAACCGTAAATTAAAATTGCAATAAAAGAAATTAAACTACGTTATACCTTCCGTATGACGTGTAGCGGGAACGGCATCAACCGGAACGATTCTCGTAAGAATCGTCTCTATCCGTATCCACGCCGAGCTCCTCGGGATGACTTCGCAAGCCGAGCCCGTCTTCATGACGGGTTACTAGCCTCGTGTTGAAGACGATGTGATCGAGATGATCACGGTCCTAATCGAATCAAATTCGGACCTAAACAAGTCTCTCAAGACTTGCTTTCCGAGAGGTATTCGTCAACCGATTGACGAATCGCCTTCCTCCACCTCAGAGGATTACCGAGATCAAATCGATATGTTATCCGCCAGTGGAGCACTAACCGTCGTAAACTGGACAGCTTTCTATTTTATAGAGAACTAATTCTCTTAATGGTTAATGGATCATATCCATAAAGCCCGTTAACCGCTCCATTAAGATAAGTTAAAATAAACCAAACCATGATGGTTTATTTTAAGTTAAAACGAACGAACCAACTTTTGGTTCATTCTTAAAATAAACCAAACCCTTTGGTTTATTCTCATATCCATTGGATTAGAACCAAACCATTTTGGTCCATCCATTATGTCTTCATAAGACACGGCCCATCCACGCTTCCATTGCGATCAAACAATTTCATGCTCGCTTTATGTTTGGTCCAACCAAACATAGTTTCTCTCGATGCGAGAATCCCATTCTCAAGCTCGTTTTAAATCCTTTGGATTACACTCGTTGTCGCGTGTGACCAAATAGGTTCTCGGTTTATGTTGGCCGTCTATAATTAACCATTAATTATAGAGCGATCATGAGTGGCACCTAGTAGTACATCATGATCCCCAATTAACCGAAAAGATCAGCGGTTGATCGAACTATTTACGAAACCCTTGATGGCTTGAATGATTGCCCCATTCCTTCACTCATCTTATACCCACTTGGTTCAGACATGGTCTATTGTGTCACCCACTAGGTGACTACGTCACACCTAGCCCAAGTATCATTTCCTCGTCCTACGGATTCTAGTTACTCCACATGTATCGAAGAGTACCTTACTCTAAACATGTAATGCTTTGGCCAAAGACTTTAGTAACAATCCGACGAGAGGCCATAGGTATACATCTCCTCGCAAGGAGTGGTGAATCCTTTATAGGCTATTCAAACACCTTCGATCACTTCGACTTATACCCAATCATCCCGGGTCCACATCTCCTTAGAGATGTTTGCTTAAGATGTCAAAGCATAAGACTCCAACATCAAGAAGACTTGAATACCGCAAGTCAAAGGAACAACGCACAAAAGCCACAGTGAGAACTGCATAGACATAACTATATATGCACAGAACCATATGAAGTCTTACGGTTGGTCACTCCAATGAACTAGTTACCATAACTAGCATCCACGATTAACTCCGGACATCACTATGTCTCCAGCCAGTGAGAATCAGCTGCTTGGATACACCAAGGAGTATACCTCGTGCTTGTCTCGACAGAATTGATGGTGTCCAAATCCATCAATTCATTGACTAGGGATAATTCCGATACATCACAATTACACATGTAGAGATACTCACTAGTTGTGATCCAATCACAAATTCTCTCATGCTGTGAATCGTATCGTGGACATTCAGTAAATGAGTTTAAGATCCAATCAAATACATAAATATGTATACTCAAATAGTGAATCTTCATTTATCATATAAATGGTTCATACATAAGGCGATTGCCTTAGGACATCTCTCATATATTACTAAGTCTCCCACTTGGCCTAATGTCAATCGCTACGGTATCCAATACCATAAGCTCTAACATGACCCTCAAACTTACTTTGAGGTAATGCTTTAGTCAAGGGATCCGCTAAGTTCCTTTCAGTGGGAATTTTCTCGATTTGTATTTCGCTCTACGATGATCTCTCGATAAGATGATAGCGGCGTACATGTTTGGATCGTTGATGAGACCTTGGCTCTTTACGTGCAATTGCTCCATTGTTGTCGCAGATGAGACCGGTATTGCTTCAACAATGGCGAATCACACCAAGTTCATGACATGCGAACGAACTTGATCCAAACCGCTTCCTTCCGCCGGCTGCAATATATTCTCTCGGTGGTAGAATCCACGCCTCTTGTTTGGAACTTTTCCAACTCATCGCGCCCCATTCAAGGTGAACACGTATCGGGAGACTGGAATCATCCTTGTGCATGCGAAGTTGGCATCCGTATACCGTATCACCATGTCCCCTTCTCCCTATATTAGGAGCACATCCTTAGTTCTTCTTAAGTACTTAAGGATCGTCTTAATACCGCCAATGATCCATTCTGGATCGGATTGAGTATCTGCTCGTGACACTCGGAGCATACGATACATCGGGCCTCGTACATAACATAGCATACATGATAGATCCTATTGCGGATGCATAGGGAATCTTACTCATGCAAATCCTCTCGATGACATAGACTTTGAAAGGTGTACCCCATGCCACGACGGATAACCTTTCTTGGATTCCGACATGCTAAACCTCTTTGCTTTTCGGTCTATATATGTAGATCGAAAGACCAAGCAACCGTTTCGATCTATCTCTATAGATCTTAATCCCAGGATGTAGGTTGCTTCTCCCGGTCTTTCATGGAGAATGCCGGGATAACCAAACCTCACCGATCAGAAGATTGGACACATCGCTTCCTATAAGTAATATGTCATACATACAATACTAGAACACGATCGCACTCCCACTAACCTTCTTGTACACACAAGGTTCGTCTGGATTTTGTGAGAAATCAAACTTTTGATTGTCTCATCAAAACGGATATTCCAGCTCCTGGATGCTTGCTTCAATCCATAAATGGATCGTCGCAATTTGCATACCTTGGTTTTATCAACCGATGTGAAACCTCAGTGTATCATATACACGCCTCGAGCAAGTGTTTCCATTAAGGAAAGTCTTACATCCATCCGCCATATCTCATAATCATAATGAGCCGCTATGGCCAGGAGCATCCGAATGGATTTAAGATAGCTACAAAGTAATAGGTTTCGCCATAATCAACACCTTGTTTTTGACGATATCCTTTCGCCACCAATCTAGCCTTATAGGTAATCACATTACCATCCATGTCGGTTTTCTTCTTGAAAACCCACTTGCACCCTATAGGCTTTATGCCTTCAGTGGGTCAACCAAGTTCCAAACTTGGTTTTCATACATGGAATCCATTTCCACTTCATGGCACCAAGCCACTTATCCCTTTCTCAACTTGTCAAGACTTCTTCATAACTGTAGGCTCTCATCATCAATGAGTAACACGTGCTCGATTCACTTATGAGAAATCCATATCTCTCAGGAATGTTGCGTGTTCTACCAGATCTACGAAGATGTGGTGTTACAGTAGGTCCAAATTGATTGCTCATCACTATGAGTTGCCTACCGTTGTGCTTCACCGTGCATATCTCATCAATGTCTATTTGAGTCTCGAGCCTCTCAAGCCTCGACGACACTCCCACTATTTTCTTGCAAGAGAAACTCTTCTCTAGAAACACAAAGATGCCTCAAACAAACACCTTTTGTTCCACAGGATGATAGAATTGGTAACCCCTTGTTTCCTTAGGGTATCCAATAAATAGACATTTATCAGACTTAGCATCCAGTTTGTCTGATACAGTCCGCTTCACATAAGCATGACAACCCCATATCTTCAAGTAAGATACATGAGGTTTCTTACCATTCCATATCTCATATGGAGTAGTTGAGACTACCTTGGTAGGCATTCTGTTTAACAAGTAAACAGCTGTCTGAAGTGCATAACCCCAAAAGGACTTGGGAAGAGTCGCATGTTTCATCATTGACCTGACCATGTCCAACAAGGTCCGGTTACGCCTCTCAGATACACCATTATGCTGTGGTGTATAGGGCGGAGTCCATTGAGACAATATGCCATTGTCTCTTAGTTAATCAAGAAACTCTTGACTTAAGTATTCACCACCTCGATCCGATCGAAGTATTTTAATACTTTTGTCATGTTGTTTCTCTACTTCATTTCTGAATTCTTTGAACCTTTCAAAGGCTTCAGACTTGTGTTTCATCAAGAACACATACCCAAACCGTGAGTGATCATCTGAAGGTAATGAAGTAGCTATAGCCTCCTAATGCTTGAGTTGACATAGGTCCACATACATCAAGATGTACTAAACCTAGTAACTCTCCCACTGCTCACCTTTCCAAAGGTAACTTAGTCATCTTGCCTTTAAGCATGATTCGCATGTATCGATGAATCCAATTCAACGATTCCGCAATTCCACATCGTGTAATTCTCATGCGCTTTCTTGCTTATATGGCCAAGACGCATAATGCCACATATAGGAGTCTATTTGATTATCCTTTCGAGCACGCTGTTGCTCGCTTCGATATTGAAAATGTCACCGGATACGCCCAACGATAAATGCCATTACTCAAAGTTCCAGCCCATAAAGTACGCCATTCAAAGTTATATAACAACAATTGTTACTAAACGTTAAATGGAAACCATTTCTATTTAAGCAGAAATAGAAACAATGTTCTTTATTAGAGAAGGAACATAATAGCAATTGTCCGCCCCAAGACTAGTCCACTAGGAGCTTCAAAGAAATAAGTTCCGATGGCGACCGCAAAGAACCTTTGCTCCATTGCCAACTCGCAAATTTGACTCTCCGACAAGTCTTCTTCTATTCCTTAGCCCTGTATGTCATTACATATATGTGAGCCACACCCAAGATCCAATACCCAAGTGTCTAAGGAAATAGAATGACAATCAATAACGAAGATACAAGAGGATGGGGCATCGATGCCTTCTTCTTCTTCATGGACTCAAGATAAATCTTGCGCTTTTCACATGGCCTTCCTTGCCACAAAGGATGGCAAGTGCCCTTTATACCGGGTTCCGCCTTTCTTTGCCTTTTTCTTTTCTTTCTTCTTCTTTTGCCTTCCTCTTAGAACCTTTCGAGGAATCAACAATGAACCGCTTTCTCCTCATGCTTCGCTGTAAGGCTCCACAGCCTTCAAAGATATCGAGGAGCTCGAATGGTGGATTCCAATTTGTTCATCCGATAGTTCATCACAAATTGCGAGAAACTCTTGGGCAAACAATGCAGAATTAAGTCAATACTTAACTCATGATCCATCACAAAACCGAGGGTAGCTAGCCGCTGATGTACCCGCTCATCTTTAGCACAAATCGCACTACAGCATTTAACCTTCTTGCATCTTCGTGGTGAAGAGGAGCCTAGAGACCTCGAACCTTTCGGATCTCGCTTGCTCATCGAACAACTCATGAAGATGGAAGACCATAGTGTTAGCATCCATATGCTCATGCCGCTCGGCAGCCGTACCATCGCCGCTAGCATGATGCAACTCGCCACCAGACCGCCACATGTTTCGATAGACCAACATTTGGTCTGAGTTGCATCGCCCTTAGGACGGCCAGAAGAGGCTCTTCAAGGACATATGCAAGCTTTTCCGCTTTGAGAACAATTCTCGTGTTTCTAAGCCACCCAGAAGTTAGGCCCAATACTTTGTTCAATCCAAAATAGTGCAAATTCAAAGACGCTATGATCAATTTATCGACCTAGAAATACAAAACGAGCATATATGAGAAAATGATTTTAAAATGCATCAATATACATTTATAAATCCCATTCATTTTTCGAATTTCAAAAACCCCAAAATCACTTCGGGAGATCGTAGGTCCATCTCCGAATGGGCTGATATCCATCATAGTAATGAACAACCTTGGAGAGAGTCCAACCAGCCAGTCATAACTACGACGGTAGGTATCACCAATACCGATTGCGTATCACGTATATGCAACTATCACAATGAGCTATCAACTCATTGACTGTTCACACATACATCGGGTTGTTAACACATTAACAAGTATGCATCATATGCATAGCACCCAACTTCACCTCCCTTTAAATCGACCTTGGAGAGAGTCCAACAAGCCGATGCTGTGTTAAAGCCAACCCATTAATCAAGAATAGTTTTAATATGGTTAGAGAACATTCAACCAATTAGCCCAGCTTGGAGAGAGTCCAACAACCAAAGCTAACGATTGACCTCTGACTCTTACCATATTAGTATTAAACTATTCCATGGTTTGAACATGTTCTGGTTCGAGCCGGCTCGAGAGAGTCCAACAACCCAAACAAGAAACGGAACTCGTTCTAAACCATATTAATGGAAGGTGTAGGCTTTAATATTGTTTAAAGGTTTTTATGTCTCATCCTCTTTGCATGCAAATAACTATTATCTACATGGCATGGCATACATGGCATACATCTACATGTCACGACACGCATGGCATTATGTTATGCATCTAATGCAATTACATGTCATACAATTATGTCATGTACAATATTTCCTTATATGTCATAACTATTTATGGAAATAAAATATGTTTAAGATTTGATTCTCCAAATCAAATCATAATTAAATTAGGAAACAAATTTCCAAATCTAATCACGTATTTTATTCATGGAATTATTTGATTAAGGAAAATCTATTTAGGAAACCAATTTCCTAAATCTTAAAACTACTTATGGAAATAAAATATTTTAAAGATTTGATTTCAAATCAAATCATGATTAAATTAGGAAACAAATTTCCAGAATCTAATCAAATATTTTATTTATGGAAAATATCAATTTTCATAAATACTTCCAACTTTCCAAAAGTGGAAGATTTCCATAAATACTTCTAGACTTTCCAAAATTGAAAAATTTCCATAAATACTTCTAAATTTCCAAAATTTAGAAAATTCCCAGAAATACATTATGACTATCGCAAAACCATTTTTACGATTATGTCGAAACACAACCTGGGCTCGATACCATCGGTTTCCGCATCACAAGGCAGGTGTGTGTTCGATCATGTTTCGTAAACATGAGCACAGCGGAAGCAATAAAAATAATAAATACTCCTATTTATTACAACACACACAACACACGCATGCTATTACAACAAGTGTAGACATAACCGTAAATTAAAATTGCAATAACAGGAAATTAAACTACGTTATACCTTCCGTATGACGTGTAGCGGGAACGGCATCAACCGGAACGATCCTCGTAAGAATCGTCTCTATCCGTATCCACGCCGAGCTCCTCGGGATGACTTCGCTAAGCCACGAGCTTCGCTTCGTGACGGGTTACTAGCCTGTGGTTGAAGACGATGTGATCGAGAGATGATCACGATCCGAATCCAAATTCGGATCCAAAACAAGTCCTCAAAACTCGCTTCTCGAGAGGTATTCACAACCGATTGACGAATCCTTCGCCCCTCCACCTCAGAGGATTACCGGAGATCAAATCTCGGTATGTTATCCGCTGTCGAGCACTAACCGCCGCCCAAACGACGCCCGACGAGGAGAAGAAGCTGTCCAGAAAACTGGACAGCTTGGTGGAGGAGTAGGCGCCGGCCAAAACAAGAGATGGAGCCTCACCTTTCACCAAACCTAAGGAGATCACCGGAGGGTCGCCGGAGGTTCACCGGCCAAGCTTGACGCCGGCAAGGAGATGGCAGCCACTCAATGAAGTTGGGCGGCGCTTGTTGGCGCCAACAACAAGGAGGATGGGGTTGGGGCACCAATTGGATTAGGTTTAGTTAGGGTTTAAGCCCTATTTTATAGAGAACTAATTCTCTTAATGGTTAATGGATCATATCCATAAAGCCCGTTAACCCGCTCCATTAAGATAAGTTAAAATAAACCAAACCATGAGGGTTTATTTTAAGTTAAAACGAACCGAACCAACCTTTGGTTCATTCGTTTAATATAAACCAAACCCTTTGGTTTATTCTCATCCATTGGATTAGAACCAAACCATTTTGGTCCATCCATTATGTCTTCATAAGACACGCCCATCCACGCTTCCATCGAAACAATTTCATGCTCGCTTATGTTTGGTCCAACCAAACATAGTTTCTCTGGTCCCGAGAATCCCATTCTCAAGCTCGCTTTAAATCCTTTGGATTACACTCAGCGTGTGACCAAATAGGTTCTCGGTTTATGTTGGCCGCCTATAATTAACCATTAATTATAGAACGATCATGAGTGGCACCTAGTAGTACATCATGATCCCCAATTAACCAAAAGATCAATCTCTCGTTCGGTACGTATTGCTGAAACCCTTGGTAGCTTGAATGAATGATTGCCCCATTCCCTTCACTCATCTTATACCCACTTGGTTAGGACACGAGTCTGTGTACCGATCTAGGACTCGTCACACCTAAGCCAGTATCATTTCCTCGCCACATGTATCGAAGAGTACTTTGCTCTGTAATGCTTTGGCCAAAGACTTTAGTAACAATCCGGCGAGAGGCCATGGTATACATCTCCTCGAGAGTGGTGAATCCTTTATAGGCTATTGAGCACCTTCGATCACTTCGACTTATACCCAATCATCCCGGGTCCACATCTCCTTAGAGATGCTTGCTTAAGATGTCAAAGCATAAGTCTCCATGATCAAGATGACTTGAATACCGCAAGTCAAAGGGACATCTCACTTAAGCTACAGTAAGAACTTCATTGACATATCTATATATGCTGAGAACCATATGAAGTCTTACGGCTGGTCACTCCAATGAACTAGTTACCATAACTAGCATCCACGATTAACTCCGGACATCACTATGTCTCCAGCCAGTGAGAATCAGCTGCTTGGATACACCAAGGAGTATACCTCGTGCTAGTCTCGACAGAATTGATGGTGTCCAAATCCATCAATTCATTGACTAGGGATAATTCCGATACATCACAATTACACATGTAGAGATACTCACTAGTTGTGATCCAATCACAAATTCTCTCATGCTGTGAATCGTATCGTGGACATTCAGTAAATGAGTTTAAGATCCAATCAAATACATAAAATATGTATACTCAAATAGTGAATCTTCATTTATCATATAAATGGTTCATACA
Organism: Wurfbainia villosa; assembly: GCA_025175895.1. Taxonomy (NCBI): domain Eukaryota; kingdom Viridiplantae; phylum Streptophyta; class Magnoliopsida; order Zingiberales; family Zingiberaceae; genus Wurfbainia; species Wurfbainia villosa. The sequence goes on from CM046002.1 coordinate 53,207,652, forward strand.
TAAGGCGATTGCCTTAGGACATCTCTCATATATTACTAACACGGTCATGCCAAGTCATCATCATGACATGACATTTGGTCAAGTCAAACTTGACCTTTCATCTTCCCTCTCAAGTCAAGTGATTTGATGAATCAAATCTAAATTAGACTCATTCAACACTTGAATCAACTTGAGTCTAACTCAATTAGTCTAATTTGGATTACTCTTAATCCAATTTGGTTCATCCCATGAACCTAATCCTCATTGTTCATCATATGAACCTAATCTCCATCTAATTGCCCTTATGTGTGTGACCCTATAGGTTCTTGTAACGTTGGCAATGTCCCAACCGATTTAGGAACATAAGCAATGAGCGGTATCTAGCAACACATCATTGCTACCCAAGTTACAAGAATGTTGAGCTCCAACATCACCTTTGTGACTACTAATTGTGACTCTCACAATATGTGACAATGTCCCTCTATCCTTGACATCTAGATTGGCCAATCGAGGCATAGACCGTGTCATCCTCGGTACAATCTAAATCTTGAACTCCAAGTAGACTCACTCTAATCAAATCAACTCAATATCTCATATTGATTCATTTGGGCATGGCCATTCACTTCGTGGTCTCACCCTATCAAGAATATCGATGTCTCTCCCATCATATAGGAGGGATAGATCCCATCTACATCATTCACATCCCTCTGCATAATTTGTTACATACCCAGTAATCGCCTTTATAGTCCACCCATTTACGGGTGACGTTTGACGAAGCCAAAGTATGCAACGCCTTATGTAGGGAACCATGGTGACTTCAGGTCTAAGGACTAATAGCCACATGAGAAAGTATATGACACTCATATAACGATCCACGATACTTTCTCATGGCGGGTCATTCAGTATACATTCTCCAATGCATACCCATGTGTCAACTTGATATCTCATATCCATGACTTGTGAGATCAAGTCATCATGTTGACCTACATGCTAGTCTCTACGCATTAACATTGTCCCTGAATGTTAATACTCGACTAGGAATGATTAAGAGTAGTGTTCTCTATATCATCTCATTATCGATTCAACCAATCGATTGATATAGATAAGAACCTACTACTCAAGGACATTATTATATTTAGTTATTTGGCACCAATACAAGTAAATATAATAACCATGCCTTTCTGAATAGGAATATGATACAATAAAGTCCATACAACAATCATCACATGATTGGCTCTAGGGCTTTCACTAACAGACAATAGAAGTGAATAACTCATCTTCTAATTCCAATAAGAGAAAAAAATCTTCGAAGATGAACCAAACATATCTTTGGCATCTAAGGCTTGGTCATATTAACCTAAGTAGAATTCAAAGGTTGATAGCTGATGGACCTTTGAGTTCATTAGTGGTGGAAGACTTCCCAACCTACGAGTCTTGCTTGGAAGGTAAAATGACCAAGAGGCCTTTCAAGGCCAAGGGGTATAGAGCCAAAGATGTGTTGGAATTAGTTCATTCTGATTTGTGTGGTCCTATGTCTATCAAGGATAGAGGTGGTTTTGAATATTTCATCTCCTTTATAGATGATTATTCAAGGTATAGATACATTTACTTGATGCGCCGCAAGTCTGAATACTTTGACAAGTTCAAAGAATTCAAGGCTGATGTGGAGAAACGTCAAGGTAAAAGTATCAAGACACTACGATCTGATCGTGGTGGTGAGTACCTCATGGGAGAGTTTAGGAATTACTTATCAGAGGCTGGGATTCAATCCCAATTGTCTGCACCTGGCACACCCCAGCAGAATGGTGTAGTAGAGTGAAGGAATAGGACTCTTATGGAGATGGTTAGATCAATGATGAGTTATTCTGAGTTGCCAGATTCGTTCTGGGGATATGCTCTAGATACAACAATGTATATTCTAAACTTGGTTCCATCTAAATCAGTTCCTTCTACTCCCACAGAATTGTGGACTGGGCGAAAGCCTAGTCTGAGACATATTCGGATTTGGGGGAGTCCAGCACACGTGCTGAAGGCAGATGCTGGTAAGTTGGAATCTCGTACAGAAGTGCGCATGTTCGTTGGCTAACCTAGAGGAACGAAAGGTGGTTTGTTTTATAGTCCTAGAGATCAGAGGGTGATCGTCAGCACGAACGCCAGAGTTCTAGAGGAAGACTATGTGTTGAACCACAAGCCCATGAGTAAGATTTTTCTGGAGGAATTGAGAGGGGAAGTCACTACTTCAGTACCACCGATACAAGAGGATATACCACAAGTCACTGCACCGCATGTCGCAGAGGATACACAGGTGATACCTCATCGTAGTGGGTGGGTTGTGAGACAGCCTGATACATTCATGTTCTTGGGAGAATCTTCTAATTTAGTCCCTGGCAAACATGAACCTGATCCTTGGACATATGACGAGGCAATCCAAGATAAAGATGCGGTATCTTGGCAAAGTTCAATGAATGCTGAGATTGAATCTATGGATTCAAATCCGGTCTGGGAGCTAGTAGAACCACCCAATGGTGTAAAAGCCATTGGATGCAAGTGGATCTACAAAAGATAGAGAGGAATAGATGGGAAGGTTGACACATTCAAAGCGAGGCTTGTTGCGAAGGGGTATACTCAGAAAGAGGGTATCGAATATGAGGAGACCTTTTCGTCGGTAGCCATGCTTAAGTCTATCCGGATTCTCTTATGTATTGCTGCTCATATGGATTATGAGGTATGACAGATGGATATCAAGACAACTTTCCTTAATGGAAGTCTTGAGGAAAACATCTATATGAAGCAACCAGAGGGATTCATTGTAAAGGGCAAAGAGCATCTTGTGTGAAAGCTTAATCGATCCATTTATGGATTGAAGCAAGCTTCGAGATCTTGGAACATCCGCTTTGATGAGGTAATCCAGTCTTATGGATTTATTTAAAGTCCGGATGAGTCTTGTGTATACAAGAGATGTGACGGAAATGTAGTGGTATTTCTTATACTATACGTAGATGACATTTTGTTAATTGGCAATAATGTCAAGGTGTTATCGGACGTAAGGGTATGGTTGTCCAAACAGTTTGATATGAAGGACTTGGAAGAAGTGGGACACATCCTTGGGATCAAGGTTATAAGGGATCGCAGGAAAAGGATGTTGTGCTTATCTCAAGCTTCATACATAGATACCATTATGGATCGTTTTAGCATGCAAAACTCCAAGAAAGGTTTTCTACCTTTCAGGCATGGAGTTCCTTTATCTAAGGAGAAGTGTCCTAGAACATCTAAGGAGATAGAGGAGATGAAGGCAGTTCCTTATGCTTCGACAGTAGGAAGCCTCATGTATGCGATGCTATGTACGAGACCGGATATCTGCTTTACCATGGCCATGGTTAGCAGATATCAGAGTAATCTAGGACAGAAACATTGGACTACGGTAAAGCATATATTGAAGTACCTGAGAAGAACTAGGGATTATATGCTAGTTTACCAGGAAGACCAATTACCCTCATGTGGGTTACACATATTCTGACTTCTAATCAGATAGGGATAACAGTAAGTCTACCTTAGGTTTTGTGTTTACTTTGGGAGGTGGAGCCATTATATGGAGGTGTGTCAAGTAGAAATGCATGACGGACTCTACCATGGAAGCTGAGTATGTGGCAGCCTTTGAGGCGCCCAAGGAAGCTGTGTGGCTCAGGAACTTCTTGATGGACTTGGACATGATTCCTGGTTTGCCCAGAACTATCACAACTTATTGTGATAATAGTGGTGCAATTGTAAACTCGAAGGAACCACGAGTCCATAAGGCAAGTAAACAAATAGATTGCAAGTACCACCTGATATGAAAAATCATAAAGAGAGGAGAAGTTGTTGTGGCCAAGATTGCATCAGAGGATAACCTGGCAGATCCTTTCACTAAGGCCCTTCCAGCAAGAGCTTTTGATAGACATGTGGAGGGAATGAGAATCAGATGTATGGCAGTTTGAGAACATCAAAGTCTTTTAGTATAAGTGGGAGATTGTTGGGATGTATACTGAAAAGTCTATCTTTTGTATAAACATCTTTATTTTGAAATAAGAAGCATATGATCATTGTTTGCATATTTATGGTTATGCATATTTGTCTGATACATTACATTGTAGATAACATGGTATGTAGTGTCACACAGGAGATCATGTTATCGGTTCATTGTAAAGTATAAGTAAAGGCTCACAACCGAGATGGTTATGGACAAACCATTGGAATGGTTGTAGTGTGATTTGGTATTGGTTTGTCTTGACCATAGAATTACACTAGTACACTTTGTGTGTATTGAGCAGGAGCGACATAGAAGTGATTCGATTTATTACTGACTACATAATCGAATCGGACCTCAGATATTATATTGTACATGCTCTTAATCTCGATATAATAACGGGCACATATACTTAGTATTCATTTCTTTGATTTACCAATGGGCGAGATTTATAGAGTAAATCGATAGGCTCGGTAAGTTGGGAAATGGTATTATTTATATGGTGTGATGTTGATTATAGGTGGAAATCGTGTCATATATATTAGGATGATGATGTCCCCTTGAGGAGCTCATAAGGTTCATCATGTAAACCCTGTAGGTGGACTTGGTCCAGCATGATGATAAGGTTGAGTGGTACTACTCATGGAGTTAGATATTGATTAATTAATTGACGGACATTTAAGATCTTAAACACGGGGAAATAAATGCACAAATAATATATGGAGCCCATATTAACTTATGGGGGTTGGTGAGGTAGGTCAATGATAATCCTCTAGTGGAATGAATTATTATTAATAGATCGGACTTTATGTGGGCTTGATCCATTGGGTGGCAAAGGTCCAACTCCTCCTCATGGTCCCTATTGTAGCCTATTAAAACCTCATGGAGCCTAAATCCAATGGTGGAAGATGAAACTCTAGATCCGACAGTGGAGATTAAATCTTTAGATCCGACAGTTGAGATTAATTCTCTAGATCCGACGATTGAGATTAAATCCCTAGAACCGACGGTGGAGATTAAAGGGAGGTTTGAGCCTGTTAGGGTATTCTCTTGCCATGATTAGGTTTTGATGTGTGTGGCATAGGGTTTAAGTTAGTTTGTTATGTTGATTTGATATGTAAGTTGAAGTCGTGCAGGACTTAGTAATTCGCACATGGAGTCGTGGTGAGTTTCACAACTCATGACTCGGTCCTTGAGTCGGTGAAGGATGGCTTTGCGGAAGCCGTGCGCTTGGAGCATCCGAGGGACCGCCAGACAAGGAGCTTGGAGTGAAGCTGGAGGAAGTAGACTTCGAGGCAAGAGACGCGAAGGAGCATTGCAAAGCCGTGCGCCTGATGCTGCCAAGGGACGTAGCCGCGAACGAAGAGAACTTCAAAGGCAAGGGACTCCGAGAGATGAGAGTAACCCGGGAAGGGGGTAGCTCTTAGGTGAAACTTGGCCATTTGGCTAAGTGTCGGATGGGATTTCCCGACACCAGTCGACTGCCATGGAATGACAATCGACTGCTCTTAGTCGAACGTGGTTCGGCTGGTATTCGACTGGTTGTTTTAAGGCCAGATCGCCTTTATGTGGGCGCGATCGTACCACAGATCGCTCGGTCATTTGAAGGTAGTAGTCGTAGTCAAAAGAATTTAGCCCATGAGCTGCTCGTCGATCAAGGCGATCGACTAGAGCGGCGACTGATGAGGTCCATCAGTCGACTGCCAAGTGTTCCGTTGGACTACAACGGTCGGGATCCGACGTGTTCGGAGACCGTTGTAGTGGCGGCAGTCGACTACCAAGGATAGCAGTCGACTGGTGGCGGCCAACGGGAAGAAAAGCCTCCTCTCTATAAAAAGAGAGGGTATGGAGCTTTGGGGGGTTAATGCTTATGCTCTAAGTGATCTTCCTAGTGCCCCACAAGTTTTAAACTCTTCTTACTTGTCTTTACTTCAATCTTATTGTAAGAAGAGTGATCTTGGTTGTAAAGGTTACCTCCACCTAGCTTGGTGCAAAGGAGAGACCATTAGTGGATTGGTTTTGGCAGAGTGATTCACCGAGGACAAATCGGGGATCATGGATTAGCGGCGTAGCCGTGAACCACGTTATACCATCTTGTTAGCGTTTGTTTTCTTGTATTTCTATTTGCTTGTCTTGCTTTATTGTTTCCGTTGCGCTAATCTCTTTGTAGACGAGCAAATACCGACATCCAATGTTCGAGGGCTATTCACCCCCCTCTAGCCAGCCGTTCGATCCCCAACAAGTGGTATCAGAGCCAAGGAAAGCTTGTCGAGAACTAACGCCACAACAAGCAACATTCAAAATGGCCGACTCCAACATCCACCCATCGAAGTTCGACGGTGAATTCGCTTGGTGGAAGAAGTGAATGGAGGTATTCTTCGAAACCGACTTTGAAATTCTATTAATAATGAAAAACGGTTTCGAGTTGCCTAGGAACCAAAATGGGGAGCCATTGGAGAAATCAAGGTGGAGCAAGAGGCAAAGAGAAGAATACTTGGCAAATTCAAAGGCCAAGCACCACCTATACAATGTCCTCCCTCAACAAGAAGTCAATAGGATAGGAGAGTGTGCTAGCGCCAAGGAAATGTAGGAGAAACTAATAGAAATCCATGAAGGCACATCCGAGGCAAAGCTAGCAAGGAGAGATGTTCTTCACTCCCAATTGTCCAATATCAAACTTGAAAAGAGAGAGAAGGTAAAATTCATACACTCTAGATTTAAGGAAATACTAACCGGTTTAATAAGTGTAGGTGAAAAGCTCTCCAACCGGGATATGGTAATGAAGGTCATAGATGCCTTTCCCCGGTCCTCAAGATGGAGCTCTATGGTGGATTCGTTCTACATCTCCAAGAACTTGGAAGTAAGTACCTTGGAGGAGTTCTTCTCAACAATGGAGCTCCACGAAACGAGGCTTGAAGGAATACAAGAAGAACCAAAAATCCAACCTTCAAGAGGAGTAGCATTCTTGGCAAACAAGGGGAAGAAGAAGATAGAGATCCCCTCCTCCTCCGATGATGATGAAGCATCCTCCTCCTCCTCCATGGATAGCAAGGAAGAAGCGTATATGGTAAGGAGGGTAAGGCGTGCTTTAAAGGGTTTTCATTTTAATAAATCTAATGATAGGAATAGAAGACCAAGGGGGAAAATCATTTGCTACAATTTCCAAGGAGAGGGACACATAAGGGACAATTGTCCCCTCCTAAACAAGAGCAAGGAAGAGAAGAAAAAGAAAGAAGAAAAGAAGAAGAAAAAGGGGAGCAAGAAGAAAGAGGAGAAGAAGGCAAAAGAAAAGGAGAAGGCTAAGGCATTCAAAGCAAAGACATGGGATGATGTTTCTTCATCTTCCTCATCCGAAGAAGAAGAACATGTCTACTCCAACCTTGCATTGATGGCCTTTGATGACTTGGATTGCTCCTCCACCAAAAATAAAGAATCAAGCTCAAATGGAGAGAGCTCAAGTGAAGGGGGAGCCTCCTCTACATCCTCATCCGAAGACGAAGAAGAGGATATGGAGACTATGGTAACAAATCTAACTCCCAAGAAAATAGTTTCCATGGTCTCTAGCTTAACTAGGGATTTATTTAGAGCTAAGAAGAAGAACAAAAGCATGCTAGATCAAATTAAGGACTTAGAAAATAAGTTAGAAAAAGCATGCTTAAATGAAAATGAAAATATTTCTTCTTGCCATGATAATGATGCATGCTCACATGAATATATGCCCTTTAATGTTAGTGATGCATGCATTGATGAAAATAGGGCTTTAAGAAAGAAAGTAGATTATTTAACCAAAGCCCTAGAAAATTTTACAATTGGCTCAAACACCTTGAACATGATTATAGGGAGCCAAAGAGCTAGCTTCAATAAAAAGGGCTTAGGATATAAAGAAAAGAAAAATGAAAAGGCCTATAAATGCCTAATTGCTAGGGGACAAGATAAGAAGAAGGTAATAGCTAGAAAATGGATCCCCAAGGAGTTTTTAGTGAACCCTATAGGCAAGAATTTGTATTGGGTTCCAAAATCCATCCTTAAGGGTTAGAAAACCCCTAGGGTAGTCAACCATATGGACTTGACCTATATCATATCTTTGGTTGACTTAGGATGGCGGGACACCATTTTTAAATAGTGTTAGGTGATGATAACGTGCCTATAAATAGTTAATAATGCTTAAATCATGATGATTAATGTAATTGCTATGTATGTTTGCAATCATGATTTATGATTTTGAAATTTGGCACATCATCATGAGAAATAGGGTTTAAATCATGCCTTAGGTGATATTTTGCTTATTATCATGATATACTACCTAATGCATGATTACAATTCAATGAATACATGTATTTCATAATCATAATGTAGAATTAATTGATATATGCCTTTATGATCATGAGGATTGTTAGGTTGATACTTAACCTTGATAGAATTGTATGAATATAATGGTTAAGTATATACAAATACCCCATAGGATGCATCTCACACTCACCATAGGCTACTTTGATTGAAAACATAGCATGGGTGAGATGTTAGGATGATACAAATGTCCACTAATGCCTATGGCATTTAGATGGTCATTTAAAGTATCAAAATAGCAATAATAGACCAATCATGGGGAAGACTTATGTTTAATTCATAGACATATTTCCCAAAGATCATGGTTGGATATTTCATATGTTTTCAAAACAATTTCTTACTTTAAAATCTATGTATTCATGTTTTGAAACATTTGGATGCAAAACTAGGTGTTAAACTTGATACTAGAATGGTCAAAAACCTAGTGGTTTTTAAAACTTTTGGATTTTTGGCAAATACGTGAAAATATAATGAATTTTCATGAAGACCTATTTTTCACTGATAAAGAATCTCACAAGAAATATGTTCTCCAAAATTTCATGATTTTTCGAATTTTCTAGAATTTTTAATGCATTTCTGAAATTCGCCCAGAAAATCAGAAAGTTACGAATTCGCGTGCCCGATCATGAGTAGTCCAACCAATGATCGTGGCCTGTAAATCAGAATAGTAATGGCCGAATTCAGGTTTTAAACTAATTTTTGGTATTTTCCCTCTATTAGACTTGATGCCATGAGTTTATAACTTAGTATTAATCTTTTTGATGGTGTCAAAGGGGGAGAAATAATTATGTTTTAAGGTAATTATGATAGGGGGAGAAATTTGTAGAGAGAGTTTCATGGATTAAGGGGAAGTTGCATGTTGCTATATCATGTTTATGTTTACATGCTTTCTTACCTTAAAATTTATATCAAATGTTTTTACCTAACTTAAACGGATTACCACACATCAAAAAGGGGGAGATTGTTAGGGCAATCTCTTGCCATGATTAGGTTTTGATGTGTGTGGCAAAGGGTTTAAGTTAGTTTGTTATGTTGATTTGATATGTGCGTTGAAGTCGTGCAGGACTTAGTAATTCACACATGGAGCTGTGGTGAGTTTCACAACTCATGACTCGGTCCTTGAGTCGGTGAAGGATGGCTTTACGGAAGCCGTGCGCTTGGAGCATCCGAGGGACCGCCGGACGTGGAGCTTGGAGTGAAGCTGGAGGAAGTAGACTTCGAGGAAAGAGACGCGAAGGAGCATTGCAGAGTCGTGTGCCTAATGCTGCCGAGGGATGTAGCCGTGAATGAAGAGAACTTCGAAGGCGAGGGACTCCGAGAGATGAGAGTAACCCGGGAAGGGGGTAGCTCTTAGGTGAAACTTGGCCATTTGGCTAAGTGTCGGATGGGATTTCCGGACACCAGTCGACTGCCATGGAATGGCAATCGACTGCTCTTAGTCGAACGTGGTTCGACTGGTATTCGACTGGCTATTTTGAGGCCAGCAGTCGACTGCCTTATGTGGGCAGTCGACTGCCAAGACCATCAGTCGACTGCTGAAGGTAGCAGTCGACTGGTTGAAAGGGTTTGGCCACAAAACCGCTCGTAGCCGACTGGGCAGTCGACTACGGAGGTAGCAGTCGACTGATGAGGTCCATCAGTCGACTGCCAAGTGTTCCGTTGGACTACAACGGTCGGGATCCGACGTGTTCGGAGACCGTTGTAGTGGCGGCAATCGACTTCCAAGTGCAGCAGTCGACTGGTGGCGGCCAACGGGAAGAAAAGCCTCCTCTCTATAAAAAGAGAGGGTATGGAGCTTTGGGGGGTTAATGCTTATGCTCTAAGTGATCTTCCTAGTGCCCCACAAGTTTTAAACTCTTCTTACTTGTCTTTACTTCAATCTTATTGTAAGAAGAGTGATCTTGGTTGTAAAGGTTACCTCCACCTAGCTTGGTGCAAAGGAGAGACCATTAGTGGAATGGTTTTGGCGGAGTGATTCACCGAGGATGAATCGGGGACCGTGGATTAGCGGCGTAGCCGTGAACCATGTTATACCATCTTGTTAGCGTTTGTTTTCTTGTATTTCTATTTGCTTGTCTTGCTTTATTGTTTCCGTTGCGCTAATCTCTTTGTAGACGAGCAAATTCCGACATCCAACGTTCGAGGGCTATTCACCCCCCTCTAGCCGACCATTTGATCCCCAACAGAGCCCAACTCTATAAATAAGGGCTTATGGCTTGGGCAGCAACATGATTGAAGAGGGGATTAGGGTTTGGGTGGCTAGGGCTTGGAGGCTTGGGCGGCCACACTTTTGGAAGGTTTTTCCTAGGGTTATGGCCAGTGCCCCTTTCCTTCTCTCAACCTTGGCCGGCGCCCCTTTCCTTCTCTCAACCTTGGCTGGTGCCCAACCTCTTCTTCTTCTTCTCCTTGGTCGGTGGAAACAAGGGTTAGGGTGATTCCTTGGACCTCTTGGCCGGCGCCCACTTCCTCTTCGATTCTCTTTTTGGCCGGCAGCAAGCATCAAGGTTGGAGCTTCGTGGTCGGTTAAAGGAAGGAGAAGAGTTTTGTTTTATCATCTTCCTTTGTTCGGAGTGAACAAGGAAAGGAAGATTGGTGATCTAGGAGGCTTTGACTTTTGGAAGATCGTCGCCCACACGACGTCCAAAAGGACGAAGTGCATACAATAGAAGATCAAGAGGTATAATGCTTGTTTATATTCTTTTGTATTATGTCTATAATTGTTTTTCAATTATATGCATGTTGTATGTTTTGTTATGTGGCTAATTTACTTGGACCCCGAATACAAATGCAAAAATCGGCGATCCGTACATCATCTATTCCGCGGCTATTCGGAGAATAGAGGTTGGTTGCTTGAACAACAAGTTTGTTCAAGTGACCACTCTAATCGAATAGCATGACGATGAAATGGTTGCTTGAGTAATCCATCTTTGTCAAGGATAATTTTTTTTATCCGAGGACGTAGACGGGATCACCATGAACAAGCGACCGAGTTGAAGTGAGAAGCGAAGTTTCCCCTCCCTTTAGACAATGCTAACACAAGCTTTTAATGTGGTTCACGGCCTCTTGTCGCTAGTCCACGACAATCCTTTAGGTGGATCACTCCTTCAACCTTTCACTATTTTCTCCTTTAGATAAACACAAGGTGGAGAAGAACCTTCTTACAACAAACTCCTCTTCTCACAAGATAATAGAAGTAGAATTAGTGAAGAAGAGAGTAAAAACACTTGGAGAGCTTGAGAGTAAGATTTGGAATGAAGCACTAGCCTCCTTAAGGCTCCCAAGGCCTCCTTTTATAGATAGGAGGATGTTTTTCCCGTTAGGCATGCAGCAGTCGACTGTCACTATAGCTGACCAACTCCAATGGCTTCTGACCAAGCCTGATCCATGGTCGTCACATCTCAATGGTATACTGATCAGTCGACTGATCACACTGGCATTCGACTGATCCAGTTATCAGTTCGACTACTCAAGCAATCAGTCGGCTACGAGAGGTTCTGTGCCCGACTAGTGGATTGCTAAACCCTAGCAGTCGACAGATGGGCCACAACACCTTAGTCGACAATAGTCAACTGCTTGACCAGTCGACTGGCATCGGGTAAAACCTCAAACAAGGATGTTTGAGCATCGACACTTGATCTTATCCATTTGGGCAAGTTCACCTAAGTTGAACTAACCACCCTGGGTTATAATCGCTCAACTCTCATCTCCCTATGGAGTCTTGCATCGAAGCTCTCTTCCTTCGGCCTGCGTCCCTCGGATGCACTAAGCTCATGGCTTCTCCCCATGTCATCCTTTGCATCTTGCCATGAAGTCTGCTTCCTTTGGCTTAACTCCATTTCTCCTCGTCCGGTGGTCCCTCGGATGCACTACGCTGACGACTTCTCCCTATGCAATTCTTCACCGAATCAAGGACCCGAGCCATGAGATGAGTGAACATGCCAATGCTTGACCATATCATGCTACTTATGTGTGATTCGCCAAGTCCTGCACAACTAGAACATACACATAAAAAACATAGAAATTCTAACTTAAACTCTTTGACACACACATCAAAACAATGATCATACATGGGTTGATTGCCTTAACAATCTCCCCTTTTTTAATGTGTGCAATATATTTAAGTTAGGTAAAAGATACTTAAGGAAAAGTGAAGCATGAAAATCAAACTCCCCCTTAACATATGCAAACTCCCCCTTAACACATGCTCTAAAAAGTTTTAACTTAAACCTACACATTCTACCCCTTGACACTGGCAAAAATATCATACGTATCATATACAAGGTGGTATCAAGACTTAAGGGAATATAAAACACCCAATACAATTTGAAAAACAACCCAAAATTTTGGTTTTACAAATATCAATCGACTGGAATCAAGTTACAACCAACTGACATATTCATTAGTCGACTGGTCTATCCATCAATCGACTGGTTTCTGATAATGCTGAAAGCCTGATTTCTGAAGACAACTTCAAAAATGCACGAAAAATTCAAAATAATTCGAAAAATCATGAAATTTTGGGAACACATTTATTATGAGTTCCTCTATGAGGAAAAATAATTTTTTTTTCATGAAAATGCAAAAAATTCTCAAAAGTTAGGCAAAAATTTAAAAGTTTTGAAAATTTCAAATGTTGTGTCCACTTTGAAATCTAGTTTTGCCTTTAAATATTTCAAAGCACCAACTCAAGGTTTTCAACACATGAAATTGTTTTCAAATTATCAAGAATATCCAACTATACTCTTTCGGTAATATGTTCATGAGTTAAACATTTGGTTTCCCCATAGTTGGTCAATGATTGCTATATCATTATACATCTAATGACTCATCAAAATGTCATAAGCATTAGTGAATCATTTGTATCAACTTAACATCTCACCCATTGCTATGTTTATCGATCAAGTTATCCTTATAGTGGGTTGTGAGATGTAACTAAGGTAATTATATTTAACCAAAAATTTCATGCAATGCTATCCATGGTTAAGTATTATCAATCATTACTCATCATGATCATAAGTCAACCATTTAACAAGATATGAAATAAATTCAAATATGGTTGACTATCCTAGGTTTTTTCTATCCTTTAAGGATTGACTTGGGTACCCAATATAGATTCTTTTCAATAGGGTTTACCAAGTATTCCTTGCGGATCCATTTTCTAGCTACCATTTTTGTTTTTTATTATCCCCTAGCAATTAGGCAATGGTATGACTTTTCATTCCTTGATCCCTTATATCTTAAGTCTTTCTTATTGAAACTTGCCCTTTGACTCCCTATGATCATTTTCAAGGTATTAGAGACTATGGTCAATTTTTCAAGAGCCTTACTAAGATATTATACCTTTTCCCTTAAAATTCTATTTTCTTCTAAGCATGCATCATTTGTACTAGAAGAAGCAACATTATCATGTGAACATGCATTCTTTAGCTTTTCTTCTATAGTTCTAATATCATTTTGCAAGCATTTATTTTTCTTCTTAGTTCTAAATAAATCCCTAGTTAAATTTGAAATCATATGAATGACATCTTGAGTAGGGAGATTCTTTACCTCACTTACCCAATCTTCTTTCAAATCCAAAGGTTGTGCTCCCCCTATACTTGAGCTCAACTCCTCACTTGTAATTCCTTCTTCTTGTTCAGATGTGGTGGAGGCTACATCATTTACTCCCATGAGTGCAAAATGTGAGATGACCTCCTCTTCCTCCGATGAGGATAAGTCATCCCATGTAGCTTTTAAGTTTCGGGATTTTGACATCCCCTTTTCCTTTGACTTATTCTCTTCTTTCTTCTTGCTTTCTTTCTTCTTGTCATCCTTGTTCTTTTCTTCCTTCTTCTTGTTCAATAGAGGACACTCATCCCTCATATGTCCTTCTCTTTGACAATTGTCGCATATGATCTTCCTTGTCCTTCTCCTACCATTGGATTTGTTAAATTTAAAACCTTTTAATGCACGTCTTACCCTTCTTACCATGTATGCCTCTTCATCTCTATCCATTGAAGAGTTTGAATCGTCATCCGATGAAGGGGGTGTGTGTTAGTGAAAGCCCTAGAGTCAATCATGTGATGATTGTTGTATGGACTTTGTTGTATCATATTCCTATTTATAAAGGTATTTCTTTATGGTTATTATACTTACTTGTATTGGTGCCAAATAACTAAGTATAATAATGTCCTTGAGTAGAATGTTCTTATCTATATCAATCGATTGGTTGAATCGATAATGAGATGATATAGAGAACACTACTCTTAATCATTCCTAGTCAAGTATTAATATTCAGGGACAATGTTAATGCGAAGAGACTAGCATGTAGGTCAACTCGATGACTTAATCTCACAAGTCATGGATAAGAGATATCAAGTTAATACATGGGTATGCATTGGAGAATGTATACTGAATGACCCGCCATGAGAAAATATCATGGATCGTTATATGAGTGTCATATACTTTCTCATGTGACTATTAGTATGACTATTAGTCCTTGTACCTGAAGTCACCATGGTTCCCTACATAAGGAGTTGCATACTTTGGCTTCGTCAAACGTCACCCGTAAATGGGTGGACTATAAAGGCAATTACTGGGTATGTAACAAATTATGCGGAGGGATGTGAGTGATGTAGATGAGATCTATCCCTTCTATATGACAGGAGTGACATCATGATTCTTGATAGAGTGAGACCACTAAGTGCATGGCCATGCCCAAATGAGTCAATATGAGATATTGAGCTCATTTGATTAGAGTGAGTCTACTTGGAGTTCAAGATATAGATTGTATAGAGGATGACACAGTCTATGCCTCAATTGGTCAATCTAGATATCAAGGATAGAGGGACATTGTCACATATTGTGAGAGTCACAATTAGTAGTCACAAAAGTGATGTTGGATCTCAACATTCTTGTAACTTGTGTAGCAATGATGTGTTGCTAGATACCGCTCATTAATTATGTTTCTAAATAGGATTAGGAGCATTGCCAACGTTACAAGAACCTATAGGGTCACACACAAAGGGCAATTAGATGGAGATTAGGTTCATATGATGGACCATGAGGATTAGGTTCATGTGATGAACCAAATTGGATTAAGAGTAATCCAAATTAGACTAATTGAGTTGGACTCAATTTGATTCAAGTGTTGAATGGGTCTAATTTAGATTTGATTCATTGAGTCAATTTAAACTAATGAATAGAGATTCATTAAATTAAATTGACTTGAATAAAAAGGTTGGATTTGGTAAACCATGGGAGATAAGAGATCAAGTTTGACTTGACTTGAGAGGGAAGATGAATGGTCAAGTTTGACTAGACCAAATGTCATGTCATGATGACTTGGCATGGGCTGGCCAATAATGATGTTCCACATCATCATGGACACATCATGGGGTGCCACCTCATGAGGGAGACCAAGAGCCATGGCTCTTGGTATTACATGCATGTATATAACTTCCATGAAGTGGCCGGCCAACATTAGATGTGCATTAGTGGAAGTGAGTGAGAATTGATTAGATCTTCTTCTTCCTCCTTTCCTCTCCTCTCAAGCTCTATCTCCCTCTTCTTTTCTTGATGTGGGTTTCAAGGAGTGCTAGCACACTCTAAGTTGCCTTCTCAACCTATTGTTCGTGTGGATACTTGTAGAGCAGTGTACATTTGACACTCTACGAGATCCGACAAGCTGTTTAGACGAGCGGGATAAGCGAAGGGTATCACATCAAGGGTAAAGCTCTTCACATGTAGATCTAAAGTAGATCTAAGGATTTTAACACGTACATGTATATTTTTTTTTATCTTCGCACGGATCCGTGGCTGACTTTCGAGGTTTCTGCAATGCAAAAAGCGGTTTTTGCGGCTTGGATAGTCCAACAGTGGTATCAGAGCCACATGCGAAGCATGTACGTGTTATGTTTTGTAATTTTTGTATTAGATATGAAAAATTATAGATCTGTAAGTTTCTGTAATTTTCCTAATTTTATGGATTTTGTGAGTATTTTTCTCGTAGAGTCGAAGCAACAAGTGTTTGGACACTTGTAGGCTTCAACTACCGAGAAAAACTCTCCCAAACGGTGAGGTCTCACTTTAGTCTTTTGGGACAGTGACTTAAGGCATTGTAAGATCAAGATGGGACACTTTCAAGATTTATTTTGCGAGAAGGGGTGCTGCCCCTAACCCTGCAAGGGGCATTGTCCTGCGATCGTGCCTGAAAATCGCTTAGCGGGACCGTTACGGAGATGTGACTCATAAAATTGAAAAAAAGGATAGGAAAATTATAGAAATTTATGTAAAATACATAATTTATAATTATGTATTATACTGTGATGGGAATGGCCCAAGAACTCCAATGTGATTGGATTAAATGTGTTGTTATTCATAATACTACTTGCGCGCCGTTTTTGTGTTGTGCATGTTGTATATGGTATGCGATGTAGCGCCCGCCCTTATCTGCTCTCAGGGCGGCGCTACTTGTATCTCTATATTTTTTTTTTATTAGCATACTACATATGGATCCGTTCAAAGTCTACATGCTTAAACAGGTTATCATAACTGAAACCTTCTTTGGCACATGCATCACCTATCTTATTCATCATTAGCATGACCACATATCTTATCTTATTTCATAACATGCATAACGAAAGGATTCGTTCATGAGTTCTAACATGTCGAACCTCTTAAATTAAGGGATACTCATTAAACACAAGTCTTATAAGCGGAAGCAATGTCTTAAATTGTTCTTAGAGCATATAAATATAAGCAGATAGTGAAGGGTCTTCTTCCACCATGCCACTATCACACACGCACATGGCCCCTCCTGCCACTCCCTCTAGTGCAGACTTCCTTTATCTGCAGTATATGGACAACATAAACTATAAGCATATAGCTTAGTAAGATCCTTGCCTACTCACAAAACCACGATTTCATCAAACCATTATAACATGAGCATCGGCATAGAAAATGACCTAAGCATTTCATAGCAACACTAATCAACAACATATCCGTAATAGTACAAAAGAACTAAGCATGGCATAGAATTGTTCATAAGGTGTTAAGCATAATTAATCTAAGCAGGGCATACTTTGAACATGAGCGTTATAACTGCATAAACTAAGCGTGCATGAAAGAACGTAATCCTAAGCATTTGGTTAACTTGAGCATAAACATTTGTAATAACATAAACCCTAATCATGCAGAAGGAACATAGTCGCAAGTATTCTTAACATTACCCTTAACCTTCACCACATCATAAATTCTAAACTAGCATAAAGTACATAGTCACCACATACTTAGACTTAACTCTAAACATCATAACTTCATAACATCTAGCATGCATAAAGAACCTAGTTCGTAAGCATTCAGAGCATTTAACATAAGCATACACAATATCATAGAAGTCTTTTCTTTTCAAACATACACTTATAATTAATTCAATATCATCGTAACTTCATAACATCTAGCATGCATAAAGAACCTAGTTCGTAAGCATTCAGAGCATTTAACATAAGCATGTTGGGGGGATCGGTTGGCCGGCTAGAGGGGGGTGAATAGCCCTAATTCGTCGAATGTCGTATTTTGCTCGTCTACGAAAATGTTAGCGCAAGCGGAAGCAATAAACTAAGACAAGCAAATAGAAGTAAAACAAAGACAATACAAACACGGAGATATAACGTGGTTCACGGCTACGCCGCTAATCCACGGTCCGATTCGTCCACGGTGAATCACTCCGAAACCCAATCACTATTGGTCTCTCCTTTGCACCAAGCTAGGTGGAGGTAACCTTTACAAACACTCCTCTTACAAATAGAATGGAAATAAGCTTGAGTAAGAGGATGGAAAGCTATAGGTAACTTGGGAGAGTATTAGAGCATAAGCATTAGGCTCCCAAACCCTTACCCCCTTCCTTTTTATAGAGGAAGAGGGTTTCTTCCCGTTGACACAGATCGGGCCGATCGATGCCCTCGATCACCGATCGATCTCGAGCCGCTGCCCAATAACGGCCGCTTTCCACGTTGGATTCCATCCAACGGTATTGGCATCAGTCGACTGATGGGACCATCAGTCGACTGATGCTCGATCAGTCGAGTGCTTAGTCGATTCGACTCCATTCGCGTGCCCTGCAGCAGTTCCATCACCGACCGCCTTTCGGCGGTCGGGTGTCGATCATCGATCGCTAAGCCAAGCCCTAAACCGGTCTTATACCGCCGATCAACCCATCGATTAGGCGATCATTCGCCATGACATGGCAATGACCGGGTGTCGAAACCCATCCGACACTTGGCCAAATGGCCAAGTTTCACCTAAGAGCTACCCCTTCCCGGTTACAATCGCCACTCTCATTTCTGAGTTCCTCGCCTTTGAAGTTCTCTTCGTTCTCGCCACGTCCCTCGGCAAAGATCAAAGCGCGACGGCCTGCAATGCTCCTTCGCGTCTCTTGCCTCGAAGTCTACTTCCTCCGGCTTCACTCCAAGCTTCTCGTCCGGCGGTCCCTCGGATGCTCCAAGTGCACGGCTTCCGCAAAGCTATCCTTCACCGACTCAAGGCACGAGTCATGAGATGTGAAACTCGCCACGGCTCCATGTGCGAATTACTAAGTCCCGCGACTTCAACATATCAAACTAACTTAAACCCTTTGCCACACCATCAAAACCATATCACGGCAAGAGATTGCCCTAACAATCTCCCCCTTTTTGATGTGTGGCAATACGTTTAAGTTAGGTAAAAACATTTGATATAAATTTTTAAGGAAAGAAAGCATGTAAACATAAACATTTGATAGCAACATGCAACTCCCCCTTAATCCATGAAACTCCCCCTTAATCTCTCCCCCTATCATAAATAACTTAAACATATTCATTTCTCCCCCTTTGACACCATCAAAAATATGAATACTAAGTTATAAACATATGACATCAAGTCTAAAGGAAAGAAAATACCACAAGTTGATAAAAAATTGGAATTCAGCATCGGTCTGAATGTAGCATCAATGATCGGTTCAGATACTACGACCGCACGTGATTTTCGGAATTTCTGATTTTTCTGGCCGAATTTCAGAAATGCGTTAAAAATTCCAGAAAATTCGAAAAATCATAAAATTTGGGGAACATATTTCTTTTAAGTAT
Source organism: Wurfbainia villosa (assembly GCA_025175895.1). Lineage (NCBI taxonomy): Eukaryota > Viridiplantae > Streptophyta > Magnoliopsida > Zingiberales > Zingiberaceae > Wurfbainia > Wurfbainia villosa. Next base: position 53,227,083 of record CM046002.1, read on the forward strand.
ATCTATCAAGGAAAAATAGTTTTTCATGAAAACTCATTATATTTTCTTGTTTTTGCCAAAAATCCAAAAGTTCTAAAAGCCACTAGGTTTTTGATCATTCTAGTATCAAGTTAGCTACCTAGTTTTGCATCCAATAGTTTCAAAACATGAATACATGTATTTTAAGGTAAGAAATTATTTTGAAAACATATGAAATATCCAACCATGATCTTTGGGCAATATGTCTATTTATTAAACATAAGTCTTCCCCATGATTGGTCTATTATTGCTATTTTGATACTTTAAATGACCATCTAAATGCCATAGGCATTAGTGGACATTTGTATCATCCTAATATCTCACCCATGCTAAGTTTGCAATCAAGTTAGCCTATAGTGAGTGTGAGATGTATCCTAGGGGGTATTTGTCTATACTTAACCCATATATTCATGCAATTCTATCATGGTTAAGTATCAACCTAACATCCTACATGATCATAATGACATATACCAATCAATTCTACATTATGATCATGAGATACATGTTTTTGTCAAATTATAACCATGCATTAGGCATTATACGATGATACTTAACAAATTATCACCTAAAGCATGATTTAAATCTATTTCTCATGATAACGTGCCAAATATCAAAAACATAAATCATGATTTAAAACATACATAGGAATTACAACAATCATCATGATTTAAGCATTATTACCTATTTATGGGTACGTTATCATCACCCAACACTATCTAAAAATGTTGTCCCGTCATCCTAGGTCAACCGAAATATGATATAGGTCAAGTTCATATGGTTGACTACCCTAGGGGTTTTCTTACCCTTAAGGATGGATTTTGGAACCCAAAATAGATTTTTGCCTATGGGATTCACTAGAAATTCCTTGGGGATCCATTTCTTAGCTATTACTTTGTTTTTGTCTTGTCCCCTAGCAATTAGGCATTTATAGGCCTTCTCATTTTTCTTCTCTTTATATCCTAGGCCCTTCTTGTTAAAACTTGCCCTTTGGCTCCCAATAATCATGTTAAGGGTATTGGAGCCTATTGTGAATTTCTCTAGGGCTTTGGTTAAATAATCTACCTTTTCCCTTAAAGCCCTATTTTCATTTATACATGCATCACTAACATCTAATGGCATATATTCATCATGTGAGCATGCATCATCATGGCAAGAAGAAATATTTTCACTTAAGCATGCTTTTTCTAATTTTTGCTCTAATTCCTTAATTTGATTAAGCATGCTTTTATTTTTCTTTTTCATTCCAAATAAGTCCTTAGTTAAACTAGAAATTATGGAAACTATTTTCTTAGGAGAGGCTTTCGTTACCATAGTTTCCATATCCTCTTCTTCTTCTTCGGATGAGGAGGTAGATGAAGCTCCCCCTTCATTTGAGCTCTCCTCGCTTGTGCTTGATTCTTCATTTGAGGAGGAGGAGCAATCCGAGTCATGAAGAGCCATTAGTGCTAGGTTGGCAACAAATGCGTTCTCTTCTTCCGATGATGATGATGAGGCAAGGTCATCCCATGTCTTTGCTTTGAGAGCCATGGCCTTCCCTTTTCCTTTTGCCTTCTTTTCTTCTTCCTTTCTCTTGCTCCCCTTCTTCTTCCTCTTCTCTTCTTTCTTTTTCTTCTCTTCCTTGCTCTTGTTTAGGAGGGGACAATTATCCCTTATGTGCCCTTCTCCTTGGCAATTGTAGCATATCACCTTCCCCCTTGGTCTTCTACTCCTATCATTTGATTTGTTAAAATGAAAACCCTTTAAAGCACGTCTTACCCTCCTTACCATATATGCCTCTTCGGTGCTATCCATGGAGGAGGAGGAAGATGCTTCGTCATCGGAGGAGGAGGGAATTTCCATCTTCTTCTTTCCCTTATTTGCTATCAAGGTCACTCCTCTTGAAGGTTGAATTCTTCGTTCTTCTTGTATTCCTTCAAGTCTTGTTTCATGGAGCTCCATTGTTGAGAAGAACTCCTCCAAGGTATTTACTTCCAAGTTCTTGGAGATGTAGAATGAATCCACCATGGAGCTCCATCTTGAGGACCGGGAAAGGCGTAACTTCTCTCCTACACTTGTTAGTCCAAGCAAAATCTCTTTAAACCTAGAATGCAATGAAGTTACCTTTTCTCCCTTTTCTAATTTGATGTTTGATAGTTGGGAGCGGAGGAGGTCTCTTCTTGCTAGCTTTGCCTCCGAGGTACCTTCATGAAGCTCTACTAGCTTCTCCCACATCTCCTTGGCACTAGAGCACTCCCCAATTCGGTTTATCTCTTGTTGGGGAAGTACGTTGAGGAGATGATGCTTAGCCCTTGAATTTGCAATGTGTTCCTCTCTTTGCTTCTTAGTCCACCTTGTCTTCTCTATTAGTTCACCCCTTTCATCCCTAGGCAACTCGAAACCATTTTCCATTATAAGCATAACATCAAAATCGGTCTCGAAGAATACCTCCATTCGCCTTCTAAGCGTAGATGTTGGAGCCGGCCATCTTTTAATGAAGTGTTTGTCGTGGCGGTTAGTCCTTGACAAATGACTTGGCTCTGATACCACTTGTTGGGGGGATCGGTTGGCCGGCTAGAGGGGGGTGAATAGCCCTAATTCGTCGGATGTCGTATTTTGCTCGTCTACGAAAACGTTAGCGCAAGCGGAAGCAATAAACTAAGACAAGCAAATAGAAGTAAAACAAAGACAATACAAACACGGAGATATAACGTGGTTCACGGCTACGCCGCTAATCCACGGTCCGATTCGTCCACGGTGAATCACTCCGAAACCCAATCACTATTGGTCTCTCCTTTGCACCAAGCTAGGTGGAGGTAACCTTTACAAACACTCCTCTTACAAATAGAATGGAAATAAGCTTGAGTAAGAGGATGGAAAGCTATAGGTAACTTGGGAGAGTATTAGAGCATAAGCATTAGGCTCCCAAACCCTTACCCCCTTCCTTTTTATAGAGGAAGAGGGTTTCTTCCCGTTGACACAGGATCAGTCGATGCCTCGATCACCGACCGATCTCGTAGTCGCTGCCCAATAACGGCCGCTTTCCACGCTTGGATTCCATCCAGCGGTATTGGCATCACCGATCGATGGGACCATCACGACCGATGCTCGATCGATGAGTGCTTAGTCGAGTCGACCCATTCCGTGTCTGCCGTACGCTTCCATCACGATCCGCTTTTCCCGGCAATGATCGGTCCGACATCACGCGATCGCTGCCCATGGCGGCGATCGCTAAGCCCTAAACCGGTCTTATACCAGTCGATCAACCCATCGACTCAGAGCAGTCGACTGCCATGACATGGCAGTCGACTGGTGTCGGGAAAACCCAACCGACACATGGCCCAATGGCCAAGTTTCACCTAAGAGCTACCCCCTCCCGGGGTACAATCGCCTCTCATTTCGGAGTCCCTCGCCTTTGAAGTTCTCTTCGTTCTCGGCCACGTCCCTCGGCAGCATCAGGCGCACGGCTCTGCAATGCTCCTTCGCGTCTCTTGCCTCGAAGTCTACTTCCTCCGGCTTCACTCCAAGCTTCTCGTCCGGCGGTCCCTCGGATGCTCCAAGCGCACGGCTTCCGCAAAGCTATCCTTCACCGACTCAAGGCACGAGTCATGAGATGTGAAACTCGCCACGGCTCCATGTGCGAATTACTAAGTCCTGCACGACTTCAACGCACATATCACATCAACATATCAAACTAACTTAAACCCTTTGCCACACCATCAAAACCATATCACGGCAAGAGATTGCCCTAACAAAGCATACACAATATCATAAAAGTCTTTTCTTTTCGAAACATATACTTATAAATACTTCAATATCATCATAACTTCATAACATCTAGCATGCATAAAGAACCTAGTTCGTAAGCATTCAGAGCATTTAACATAGGCATACACTGTATCATAAAAGTCTTTTCTTTTCAAAACATATACTTATAAATACTTCAATATCATCATAACTTCATAACATCTAGCATGCATAAAGAACCTAGTTCGTAAGCATTCAGAGCATTTAACATAAGTATACACAATATCATAGAAGTCTTTTCTTTTCAAAACATATACTTATAAATACTTCAATATCATCATAACTTGTTTGGGGGGCCCCAGGTTAAGTACCACATAATGCGCGTTCCCTAATAGGTCAGTAGCGAGCCACCAGTCCTATTAGCGCAAGACCTCTTACGTCTTACCAGGGCAAGACCTCTTACGTCTTCTTGTGTCCCTATGGATTTGATTAACGACCACCTGACGGGTCGGGTACTTAACCTCTTGCAAAGTAAAATACTTAATTCATTTCTTTTCTGGACATAATATAAAGAATGCTCTTGATCCCCATCATAAGAAGGGAAGCATCTTGATCTTATCTTGACATAAGGAGAGCTCTTGATCCCTACTTGAAAGGGAAGCATCTCCATCTTATCTTATCATAAGGAGAGCTCTTGATCCCTACTTGAAAGGGAAGCATCTCCATCTTATCTTATCATAAGGAGAGCTCTTGATCCCTACTTGAAAGGGAAGCATCTCCATCTTAGTCATTTTATAAGGACACATGCATTCATAACATAAGAGTACCCTAAAGGGATCCTAAAGCATAAACGGGTTCATCACATAAGCATGTTTCATGACATATTGCATCGTAAACATGAAGCATATTTCCTAAGCATATTCATGACATATTAAATCACAAAACATATTCTTCACCTAGGTATATTTCATGGCACAATACTCCATAACTTGAAGCACATTCCAAGCATATACATGGCATATTACTTCACACAACATGTTCATCATGGCATATTACATGGCACATTACATCATAACAGAAGTATATTTCCTAAGCTTATTCATGGCATATTAAATCGTAAACATGTTCATCACATAGCCTAATTTCATGTTGCATTGAATCATAACATATTCATCACCCAAGCAAAGTTCATGTCATATTAAAAACTATACACATAGCACAATTACATATAGGGTGTTTTCATGAAACCCTAACCCTAAAACCATGGGTTGGCGAAACTTGTAAGGGGCTCAAGCTTAGGTTTGGTCCCCAAAAAATTCATTCATAAAGCATTATAACCTAGCTTAGCATCATGAGGGATATTTTCATGCGACCCTAACCCTAATTACCTAGGGTGGCAAACCTACAAGGGGCTCAACTAGGTTCTTGCCACCTAATATTCATTCATGAGCATTATCATCTAGCATAGCATCATTAGGGATATTTTCATGCAACCCTAACCCTAATTGCCTAGGGTGGTAAACCTACAAGGGGCTCAACTAGGTTCTTGCCACCTAATATTTATTCATGAGCATTATCATCTAGCATAGCATCATTAGGGATATTTTCATGCAACCCTAACCCTAATTGCCTAGGGTGGCGAAACCTACAAGGGCCTCATCTTGGATGGTGGATACCCAAGGGTCTTACTTGAAACATACCAACCAAGAATATCACTTTAGGATCAAGTTCATGCAACCCTAACCCTAAAATCTTGGGGTGGCGAACCATATAGGGTCATCACCTTTGCACTTTGGTCTCCTAAAGGTATCTACTTGAAACATATCACCCATAAAAACCTCCCTTAGTAGCATTTTCATGAATCCTAGCCCACCAACTTAGTTGGCAAACTTATAAGGCTACAATTTCATATTTCTTTCAAGCAACCAACCCTATCAAACTAATATACCGCAGTGAGGGAAAACTTACATCCTTCGCTTTGCTTGGGGAGATGACCTAATGGAGGTCACCTAGCTCTCTCCTAGCTTGCAAGGAGCTCTTGGCCAAAGGAGGAAGAAGAGCTTGGGGTTTCGGTGAGAATGAAGAGAAGAGGAAGAAGGAAGGAAGAAGTGGCCAAGTGGAACTTCTCTTCTTTATAAAGGGAGGAAGAGAAGTTTCTCTTCTCCTTGTCAAGCCTCTTCATTTACCCTCCTCCCATTTATCTATAGGTTCCCCTTTCCTCTAATGATATGATTCTATTGGGCTTATGGTTAGTGGGTGCATCTATAAGGCTTGGCTATCTCTAGAGGTGGGGGTTCAATTCCTAGGCTTTGCATCTCTTTTGGCTTATTTTCTTTATTTCTCCAAAAGGCCTACATAAAGCCCATCCTCATAAAGCCAAAAATTCTCGTAAAATTGCTAGAATTTCACTGCATAATCCCTCATACCTTGTAAAAGTTTCGTCCTCGAAACTTAAAACACCGTACTACGCCTCATGTCCTCCTCGCGGTCCCAAGTAGCCTCCTCATATTGCAAATTCTGCCACATGACCTTCACTAAGGGCACCTCTTTGTTCCTTAGTCTCTTGACATCTCGGTCTAGTATCTGGATAGGCCGACTTCCGATACTCAGGTCCTCTTGAACGTGTACAATTTGTGGCTCGACCACTTGGTCCGCTCTGGATCGGCATTTCTTGAGCATCGAGACATGGAACACGTTGTGTATAGCCGACATCTCTTGGGGCGTTCCACCAGACGCCACCTTGCCCACTCTCGTGATATCGGATAGGGTCCCACGTAACGCGTGGATTGATTTACCCTTCCTTCCGAATCTCATCACTCCTTCATAGGGGTCACTCGAGGAATACCAGTGTCCCCGACTTCAACTCTAACGGTCTCCGCATATCCGCATAGCTCTTTGTTTCGGCTCGAGCAGCTTCGATTCTCGACGGATATTCAGATAGCGGGTGGTATTGTCAATAATATCGGCTCAAGACCCATTTCCCTCCTTTCACCACCCTCGTACTCAACAGATAGGAGACTCGTGATCTTCTCCCGTGATAGAGCTTCATAGGGTGCCATTCCAATGGTAGTAGTCATTGTTGTAAGCAAATTCGCCAGCACAAATATCGACACCAGCTCCTTAAAGTCTAGAGCACAGTTCAAGAAGATATCTTCCAAAGACTGTTCACTCTTTCCGTCGGCCACGATCCGAGGATGAAATGCACGATCTTGAATCTCAACTTAGTGCCAAGAGCCTTCGAACACATTCCCGGAGATGGGAGGTAAAACGCCATCCCTGGCCGTAAATAATAGCCTTAGGCACTCCATGTAATTTGATAATTTCCTTGACATATAATTGAGCTAGGCCCAACCGAATAGGTCATCTTGATTGCCAGAAATGGGCGGACTTTGTCAACCGGTCCTATGATTACCCATATAGCATCGTAACCATTTGTCGCTCGGTAATCCCGAGATGAAATCCATGGAAATTTCTTCCCATTTCCACTGGGAATCAGATTGGCCGCAGAATCCCCTGTGTTCGTGTTCTCGCCTTCACCTTCCGCAGTCGATAGGTGTTGACGCATCTTGAGCCACATCCCTTTTCATGCCGGACCACAAAAATTTATCTCGTAAGTCCTCGATACATTTTATTAGATCCAGGATGCATGGTATAAGGTGTTCCATGGGATTCTCGAGTATCTTCTCAGTAACTCGGATCGCTCGAATGCATAGGCGATCCGGAAGTATAATAATCTACCGGTGATGCGGAATCCATTATCCCTTCCTTCCGACTTCTGTTTGAACTTCGGATGTCCGAATCACCATCTTGCTTTCCCTTTATATCGTCGAACAGGCGGGCGTTATAGTCATGGTGGAAAGTTGCCCGTAAATGATTTCTATTCAGTAATTCATTACTTCCCTTTTGAGTGGTTGAGATAGCATCGATAAGGACATCAAAGCGACCGACTTCTCGCGCATCCGCCACCTTGTTGGCCTTTCTCCGGGTGATAGAATATCTCACAATCATAATCTTTGACTAGCTCCCATCCATCTGCGTTGTCTCATGTTTAGGTCTTTCGGTAAAGAAATATCTCGGACTCGTGGTCGTATAAATCCTACACCGAGCCCGTATAAGTAGTGTCTCCATATTTTTAGAGCGAACACCACCGCCATTCTAAGTCATGGACAGGATAATTTATTTCGTGCTCTTTGAGTGCCTAGAGGCGTAAGCGATGACCTTGCTGCTTTTGCATAAGTACACCGAGCCCATTTGGAAGCGCCACTATACATATCAAGCTTCCATTATCTTGGAGAGTCGGATGGGAGCGAGTCGATCTCCTTTCACTCAGAACTCCTCTATGATCCTCACCCATTTGTATTGCTTGTCCTTTCTGGTGAGGGCTGTCATAGGGGCTGCACTTCTAGAGAAGTCCTCTACAAACTTCCTGCTAGCCCGAGGAAACTTCTGATTTCACTCGCATTCCTTGGCCTATTCCAGTTCCGTACAGCCTCAATCTTCATTGGGTCCACCATGATTCCATCTTTAGAGATGACATGACCCAAGAATGACACTTGTTTGAGCCAGAACTCACATTTGGAGAACTTGGCATATAGTTGCTCTTTCTGAAGAAGAATAATCGCCTTGTGTTCGGCATATGCTCTTCCTGGCCTCGAGTAGATAAGAATATCGATGATGAAGACGATCACAAATTTGTCGAGGAAGGCCGAGAATACTCGATTCATCAAGTCCATGAACATTGCCGGAGCATTGGTTACGCCAAAGGGCATAACTACAAACTCGTAATGTCCGTATCTTGTTCGAAGGCGTCTTGAATATAATATCGCGCTTTACTTTTACTTGATGATAGCCAGATCTGAGATCGATCTTTGAAAAGACAGTAGCTCCCTTCAGCTGGTCGAACAAGTCATCGATCCTGGGAAGGGGGTACCTATTCTTGATGGTTACGTTGTTCAGTGCCCGGTAGTCTATACACATTCGCATAGACCCATCTCTCTTCTTTATGAACAACACTGGAGCTCCCCATGGTGAGTGACTAGGACGGATAAATCCCTGGCCAAGTAACTCTTGTAGTTGTTTCTGTAGTTCTTTCAACTCAGTTGGCGCCATTCGGTAGGGTGCCTTGGAGATCGGATTAGTTCCGGGAATTAATTCGATCTCGAACTCAATTTCTCTATCAGGCGGTAACCCAGGTAGGTCATCAGGAAACACCTCCGGATGGTCACGTACCACTCTGACATCTTCTATCTTCTGGTTCTTCGCTGATATGGTATCCACCACATGTGCGAGAAATTTGGTGCATCCGTCTTCTAACATTTTTCAGGCTTTTAGTGCCGATAAGAACTTCTTTGTTCCTTTCTTCGACTCCCCGATAAATTCAAATGAAACTTCTGCTTCGGGTCGGAAGATTACCCTTCATTTATGGCACTCAATTGACGACCGTGCGTAAAGTCCATGCCCAATATAACATCATAGTCCCACATATCTAGGACTATCAGTCACCATAGAGCTCCCCTGTCTGCGAGCCTAATCGGTGCGCGCAGAATATGGGTGGATGGCATCACCTCTCCCGAAGGTAACGTCGTTAAAAATTCATAGTCCAAAGCTTGGGGATGCCTATCTATCTTTCTTATGAAAGGCGAGCGATGAATGAATGGGTTGCCTCTGTCAAACAAGACAAGAGCATATTGATCGAAATAAGTAGTGACTGTGACAAACCGCCGAGGCACTCGCTACATCTTCTCCGGTGAGGGAGAACACCTCGCATTTGTCCCAACCGCGGGCTTCCATTCCCTTGACTTATTTGAGGACCTTCTATCGCCGCCAGATCCGTGAAGCTGTGAGGAGCTCCTGCATCGGACATACTGGCGGTGCTCAACTCGGGTAAGCCCAAGCTATGTGCCCCTCCCGTCCACTTGTAACACTTCCTCGTGCCCCGACGACATTCCCGGATGCTTCTTCCCACATGTAGGACAATCAGATACCCGGCCAAGGTTTCGGGCCCCCTCTTGGGCCATTCCACTGCTTTCTTGCCACTGCTGGTCTCTCTTCCACTAGTATTCGAGATTTCAGCTCTCGGTTCGCCTTACTCTGTGACGATGTTTTTCGGTAGTGCTCGTGACCGAGGCACTCATCAACAACTCCTCGGTGGTGCAGGGTCGATTGACTCACGGCCACATTCGAGGCTATCTCCGGTCGCAACATTTTCGCAGAGTCCGATCCTCTCCCTCTCATCGACTAACTCTGGCGGAGGCGTGCTGGTTGAACCTTTCATAGCTTCACTAACTCGATAGATCGCCTTGTCGAACTCGAGAAACTCATCGTAGTGCTTATTTGTGATCCGTCAAAGAACTCCTCAAGAACTCCGATTCAAAATCTATCCACCTCATTTGATTTATTTGTCTCTTCGCTGACTCTCTCCCACCACATCCCGCATCCGGAAAGACAGTAACGAGGCACATTTTATCCTTTCGTGCTCGGGCCAATCCAAGAGCTCCACGATGCTTTCAACTATTTTGAACTGTGCTTGGGCATCCCATGGTTCGGCCAAGACTGAGAAATTTTTCGGTTTCACCTCTGCCATCAATCGGATAGTCTTGGCGGACCCGATGGCAAGAGATTGATTAGCGGTGCTTGCACCATAGTGGTCGTGTTAGGAGTTACGCTGCGTCCCTCGGGTGGTGCTAGGGTTCCTTGTTGATTCTGCGTGAGAGCATTGATAACCAATTGCTCTGTGACTGACGAGCTCGAACCACATGCATCAACCGGTGAGTGCGAGTCATTCCTCTAGCACTACGTCTCCCATTCATGTTATCTAAGTGATAAACGAATAATTAATTAAGGTGTTATTATAATTCCTACTCATATACGTGCATCTAATATCTCATATCATAAACAAGGTATGGTATCCTTAATATTTGAGTCTCAATAGGATTTTATAAATATGTGTGATTCCACTCTACTAAAACATGAGGAGGTATTATTTCTATCTAGATCACAAGTGTGATTCCAATCTACTTAAAACATGATAAGGTGTTATTTCTATCTAGATAGGAGTCATTCTTCATTATAAAAGAAACTCAGTATGCATAAAGTTACTTACTTGGAAATAGCAGGATGGAGGCTTGATGTGTGATAGTGGAAAGGTGAACCCGCTCTGATACCACCTGTAGCGCCCGCCCTTATCTGCTCTCAGGGCGGCGCTACTTGGGTCTATATATATTTTTTTTTATTAGCATACTACATATGGATCCGTTCAAAGACTACATGCTTAAACAGGTTATCATAACTGAAACCTTCTTTGGCACATGCATCACCTATCTTATTCATCATTAGCATGACCACATATCTTATCTTATTTCATAACATGCATAACGAAAGGATTCGTTCATGAGTTCTAACATGTCGAACCTCTTAAATTAAGGGATACTCATTAAACACAAGTCTTATAAGCGGAAGCAATGTCTTAAATTGTTCTTAGAGCATATAAATATAAGCAGATAGTGAAGGGTCTTCTTCCACCATGCCACTATCACACACGCACATGGCCCTCCCGCCACTCCCTCTAGTGCAGACTTCCTTTATCTGCAGTATATGGACAACATAAACTATAAGCATATAGCTTAGTAAGATCCTTGCCTACTCACAAAACCACGATTTCATCAAACTATTATAACATGAGCATGCTGGCATAGAAAATGACCTAAGCATTTCATAGCAACACTAATCAACAACATATCCAGGTAATAGTACAAAAAGAACTAAGCATGGCATAGAATTGTTCATAAGCAGGTTAAGCATAATTAATCTAAGCAGGGCATACTTTGAACATGAGCGTTATAACTGCATAAACTAAGCGTGCATGAAAGAACGTAATCATAAGCATTTGGTTAACTTGAGCATAAACATTTGTAATAACATAAACCCTAATCATGCAGAAGGAACATAGTCGCAAGTATTCTTAACCTTACCCTTAACCTTCACCACATCATAAATTCTAAACTAGCATAAAGTACATAGTCACCACATACTTAGACTTAACTCTAAACATCATAACTTCATAACATCTAGCATGCATAAAGAACCTAGTTCGTAAGCATTCAGAGCATTTAACATAAGCATACACAATATCATAGAAGTCTTTTCTTTTCAAACATACACTTATAATTAATTCAATATCATCGTAACTTCATAACATCTAGCATGCATAAAGAACCTAGTTCGTAAGCATTCAGAGCATTTAACATAAGCATACACAATATCATAAAAGTCTTTTCTTTTCAAAACATATACTTATAAATACTTCAATATCATCATAACTTCATAACATCTAGCATGCATAAAGAACCTAGTTCGTAAGCATTCAGAGCATTTAACATAGGCATACACAATATCATAAAAGTCTTTTCTTTTCAAAACATATACTTATAAATACTTCAATATCATCATAACTTCATAACATCTAGCATGCATAAAGAACCTAGTTCGTAAGCATTCAGAGCATTTAACAGAAGCATACACAATATCATAGAAGTCTTTTCTTTTCAAAACATATACTTATAAATACTTCAATATCATCATAACTTGTTTGGGGGGCCCCAGGTTAAGTACCACATAATGCGCGTTCCCTAATAGGTCAGTAGCGAGCCACCAGCCTATTAGAGCAAGACCTCTTACGCCTTACAGGCAAGACCTCTTACGTCTTCTTGTGTCCCTATGGATTTGATTAACGACCACCTGACGGGTCGGGTACTTAACCTCTTGCAAAGTAAAATACTTAATTCTTTTCTTTTCTGGACATAATATAAAGAATGCTCTTGATCCCCATCATAAGAAGGGAAGCATCTTGATCTTATCTTGACATAAGGAGAGCTCTTGATCCCTACTTGAAAGGGAAGCATCTCCATCTTATCTTATCATAAGGAGAGCTCTTGATCCCTACTTGAAAGGGAAGCATCTCCATCTTATCTTATCATAAGGAGAGCTCTTGATCCCTACTTGAAAGGGAAGCATCTCCATCTTAGTCATTTTATAAGGACACATGCATTCATAACATAAGAGTACCCTAAAGGGGTCCTAAAGCATAAACGGGTTCATCACATAAGCATGTTTCATGACATATTGCATCGTAAACATGAAGCATATTTCCTAAGCATATTCATGACATATTAAATCACAAAACATATTCTTCACCTAGGTATATTTCATGGCACAATACTCCATAACTTGAAGCACATTCCCGAAGCATATACATGGCATATTACTTCACACAACATGTTCATCATGGCATATTACATGGCACATTACATCATAACAGGAAGTATATTTCCTAAGCTTATTCATGGCATATTAAATCATAAAACATGCTCATCACATAGCCTAATTTCATGTTGCATTGAATTATAACATATTCATCACCCAAGCAAAGTTCATGTCATATTAAAAACTATACACATAGCACAATTACATATAGGGTGTTTTCATGAAACCCTAACCCTAAAACCATGGGTTGGCGAAACTTGTAAGGGGGCTCAAGCTTAGGTTTGGTCCCCAAAATTCATTCATAAAGCATTATAACCTAGCTTAGCATCATGAGGATATTTTCATGCGACCCTAACCCTAATTACCTAGGGTGGCGAAACCTACAAGGGGCTCAACTAGGGTTCTTGCCACCTAATATTCATTCATGAGCATTATCATCTAGCATAGCATCATTAGGGATATTTTCATACAACCCTAACCCTAATTACCTAGGGTGGCAAACCTACAAGGGCTCAACTAGGGTTCTTGCCACCTAATATTTATTCATGAGCATTATCATCTAGCATAGCATCATTAGGGATATTTTCATGCAACCCTAACCCTAATTGCCTAGGGTGGCAAACCTACAAGGGCCTCATCTTGGATGGTGGATACCCAAGGGTCTTACTTGAAACATACCAACCAAGAATATCACTTTAGGATCAAGTTCATGCAACCCTAACCCTAAAATCTTGGGGGTGGCGAACCATATAGGGTCATCACCTTTGCACTTTGGTCTCCTAAAGGTATCTACTTGAAACATATCACCCATAAAACCTCCCTTAGTAGCATTTTCATGAATCCTAGCCCACCAACTTAGTTGGCCGAAACTTATAAGGCTACAATTTCATATTTCTTTCAAGCAACCAACCCTATCAAACTAATATACTGTAGGTGAGGGGAAAACTTACATCCTTCGCTTTGCTTGGGGAGATGACCTAATGGAGGTCACCTATCTCTCTCCTAGCTTGCAAGGAGCCTCGCCAAAGGAGGAAGAAGAGCTTGGGGTTTCGGTGAGAATGAAGAGAAGAGGAAGAAGGAAGGAAGAAGTGGCCAAGTGGAACTTCTCTCTTCTTTATAAAGGGGAGGAAGAGAAGTTTCTCTTCTCCTTGTCAAGCCTCTTCATTTACCCTCCTCCCATTTATCTATAGGTTCTCCCTTTCCTCTAATGATATGATTCTATTGGGCTTATGGTTAGTGGGTGCATCTATAAGGCTTGGCTATCTCTAGAGGTGGGGGGTTCAATTCCTAGGCTTTGCATCTCTTTTTGGCTTATTTTCTTTTATTTCTCCAAAAAGGCCTACATAAAGCCCATCCTCATAAAGCCAAAAATTCTCGTAAAATTGCTAGAATTTCACGGGCGTTACATGCGACCTGCGTGTTGTGCCTCTCTTGTTAATATTCCTGTTGTAAATAGTTTTTAGACTTGAATGTAACTCGAGTTTCATGTTTGTAATTTACAAAATGAAGCGGTAGAAGGTCCACTAGTAGACAGAGTTACGAGGAGGGTGCCGACGACACATGGCGGTCAAAGGAGGTGCTTGGAGAAGCCGCTAACCCTAGGTTGACCGTCCAATCTTCTCATTGGCTTGAGAAGATCGTAGTAGGGCCATGACCTCATCAAAATTTAATTATTATATATATATACATATATATATATATATGTGTGTGTGTGATGCATGCTAGTATATTTTGCTTGTATGTATATGATGCATGCTAGTATATTTTGCATGTATGTATATGATGCATGCTAGTTCATTTTGTTTATATGTATGTGATGCATGCTAGTGTAGGGTAATTAAGGCCTTAATGCGTATATGATACACATTCACGATTAGATTAGATCTTAATCAATCAACTCAAAATGCCTACCAAGTTTTGATACCCATCACTACCTCGATCATTTGTTGTTGTTGAATCTGCCAAAGTAGAGCAATGCATATTATCTTGGTAGGGTGCGGAGGGACAATCTTGGTCCCGTCTATCACAACTTGGGTGAGAATAAGCTCAATTAGATTGAGTAAAACTAGTTAACTTAATTGGATCGAGTAAAACTATAGGCAAATTCCAACCGTTGGAAAGATAGGATAAGATTGCATTTACACTAAATCTTGGGCGATTTAGCCAAAGCTAACCCAACGTCTTTTGTAAATGTGGATCTTGATCCTATAAACAAGAGTTGCATAGAGATGTAATCGGTAATTTGTTGCCTACCGATCATACTAAGTCTTGGGCGATTTAGCCAAAGATAACTCAAAGAGTAGTATGATGTGGATCTTGTCCCGCGAAAATTATAGCTAGTTTGTATGAATCTAGTAATGTGGTTTAACCACATCCATGACTTGATTCTACAAAAGTCCTATAATTCAGTGGGAGCATCATTTAATTAAAGGCCTAATTAAATGATAAATGGAATATGATATTTACTTTCTGCATTGTTTATGTTGTAGATTGCCATGTCGTCAAACACGAACACTCTCTCCCTGTGTTCTGTCCTTGAGAAGGACAAGATCAATGGAGCTAATTTCCGTGACTGGTACATAAATCTGAGAATTATTCTCACTCAAGAAAGAAAACTGTACGTCTTGGAGCAGCCCATTTCGGAAGCACCTCCTTCCACTGCCTTATGAGCTGGCCGAGATGCTTACAAGAAGCATCAAAATGATGCATTAGATGTGTCATGATTCATGCTCGTGACCATGAACTCTGAGCTTCAGAAGAAACACGAGTTCATGAATGATTTTGATATGGTTGAACATCTTCGTCAACTGTATCAAGGACAAGCAAGACACGAGAGATACGAGATCTCTAAGGCACTGTTTCAGTGCAAGATACAAGATGGGACTCCTGTAGGTCCATATGTAATCAAGATGATTGGATACATAGAGAACCTACAAAGGTTGGGATTCCCACTTGGCCAAGAAATGGCCACTAACTTAATCTTGCAATCTTTGCCAGAAAGCTACAATCAATTCATCATGAATTACAACATGAATGAAATTGATAAACCACTGCCTGAGATGCTTAGCATGTTGAGAACTGCTGAGCTCAACCTTAAGAAGGGAAAACCCGACTCCATTTTGATGGTGCAAAAGAAGAAAGGCAAGGGAAACCCTAAAGGTAAGGGAAAGTCCCAAGCCAAGGGCAAAGGCAAGGCACTGAAACCGAAAGGAGGGGTGGCCAAGGAAGGGACTTGCTTCCACTGTAAGGAAGTTGGACACTGGAAGCTTAACTGCAAAGTATACCTAGAAGATCTTAAGAAGAAGAGAAGTGAGACTTCTACTTCAGGTATATATGTCATAGAAGTCAATCTATCTATTTCATCATCATGAGTATTTGATACCGGATGTGCATCTCACATTTGTACTCATGTGCAGGCACTGAGAAATAGCAGGGCATTGACGAAGGGCGAGGTGGACCTACGTGTAGGCAATGGAGCAAGGGTTGCTACTGTTGCTGTAGGAACTTATTTTCTATCTCTGCCCTCTGGGCTTGTACTAGAACTAGATGAATGTTGTTATGTACCTGCTCTGACTAAGAACATAATTTTAGTTTCTTGTTTAGACAAGAAAGGCTTTTCATTTATAATAAAGAACAAATGTTGTTTAGTTTATTTAAATGATATATTCTATTGTAGTGCACCACTGATGAACGAACTCTACATTCTAGACTTAGAGAACCCCATCTATAACGTATGTACAAAAAGGTTCAAGTCAAATGAGTTGAACCAAACCTATCTCTGGCATTGTCGCTTAGGTCACATAAATGATAGTCGCTTATCCCAGCTCCATAAGGATGGGTTGCTGGACTCATTTGATTTTGAATCATATGAGACATGCGAGTCTTGTCTTCTAGGCAAGATGACCAAGACTCCCTTTAGTAGACACAGCGAGAGAGTAATAGACTTGTTAGGACTTATACATAGTGATGTATGTGGCCCTTTCAATGTTGTTGCTAGAGGTGGTTATAGGTACTTCATTACTTTTACTGATGACTTCAGTAGATATGGTTATGTGTATCTGATGACACATAAGTCAGAATTCTTTGAAAAGTTCAAAGAATTCAAGAATGAAGTACAAAACCAGCTTGACAAGAGTATTAAGATACTTCGATCAGATCGAGGTGGTGAATATATTAGCCATGAGTTTCATGACTATCTAGCTGAATGTGGGATTCTATCCCAACTCACTCCTCCTGGAACACCACAGTGGAATGGTGTATCCGAAAGAAGGAATTGTACCCTATTAGATATGGTACGTGTTGGATCGAAAGTGTCGCTAGAGGGGGGGGGTGAATAGCGATACGATGTCGTTAAAAAACTTTTGCAATAAGTAAAAAGCAAGTAGAGAGTGCACAGCGGAAATATAAAGTAGACAAGATATTTTTACGTGGTTCACAATCTTTCGATTGCTAATCCACGGCCCTAGTGATCCTTGATCACGTACGGAGGGCAATTCACTAAAACCACTCCTCCTCGTTGGAGGTAGGAGCAACGATTACAAAAAGAAATCAAGGCAAAGGGACACTCCCCCTTTCCTTGTTACGATTAAAGCACAAAGATAATTTAAAGAAGTAGAACTTAAATAAATATACCGACAACTCTTATAAGTAGAAGATGTAGCTTTCGTTGTCGGTGGCACTTCGTCGTAGCAAATGTGAGTAGTAGTAGCGGCGTTACGACGGCGTGTTGAGAGCTCTTGAATTCTTGTTATTTGCTTGGCTTGAACATGTCTATTTATGGATATTGATCTATGAATTTAGACATAGGTAGTGTCCAAGGTGAGGTTCTTATCCCAACTCAAGGATGAGGTGTTTCATCCAACCACCTTGTGCCACCTCAAGGAAGCCTTCACGCCAAGAAGAAGAAGCCATCCAACTTGTGCCACATCATGGGAGCCAACCATCTTGTGCCACCTCAAGGAGGCCTTCACGCCAAGAAGAAGAAGCCATCCAACTTGTGCCACATCAAGGGAGCCAACCATCTTGTGCCACCTCAAGGAGGCCTTCACGCCAAGAAGAAGAAGCCATCCAACTTGTGCCACATCATGGGAGCCAACCATCTTGTGCCACCTCAAGGAGGCCTTCACGCCAACTCAAGGATGAGGTCCAAGCTTGGTGATGGTTTGGATGTCCACCTTGATGCCACATCACCCTTTGTACCAAAACACGAGTCAAGTCCAAATTCACCCCCTTGAAATTCGAGCTCTTCTCGAGGCTGGAACTTGACTAGCAGTTGACTGTAGTCAAAGGGTTTTGGACTGCAGTACAAGTTAGCTTAAAATATAAAGTATAATGGTTCTAACCATCTGATCTCGACCTAGACCTTCCATTGGAGGTATTGGGTCGGATCTACGCTTAACGACCTTGCTTCGCTTTCACACGAGCTTACCTTGTAGCCTCGCTTCCGGTCTTCACCCGAGTACCTCGGCTTCCTCCGAAGTCCCTCTGGCGTTGCCCGACCACCTCGGTTCCCACCTGGTGTCGCAGACCTTCCGCTCAACTTTAGCATTTCTGCACACTTAATTGAGCTCGTAAGATAACAAATATACCCTTAACTATTGAGCCTTTTGCCATAATCAAAATACCGGTTCGACTTTGGTGCCCACTGCACCAACAATCTCCCCCTTTTTGATTCATGGCAAACCGACACAAAAGTTAAGGAAAAATTAAGCATAACAGTAACCTAGCATAATGATTAAGCATGAATGAGCTAGCATAAAGATTAAATATGAATGAGCTAGCATAATGATTAAGCATGAATGAGCTAGCATAAAGATTAAATATGAATGAGCTAGCATAAAGATTAAATATGAATGAGCTAGCATAATGATTAAGCATGAATGAGCTAGCATAAAGATTAAATATGAGTGAGAAATATTATTGTTTCAAGTTCTCCCCTTTGAGGTAACCTCCCCTTGACCAAGGTGAGTTCTTGAAAAATAATTTTACTCCCTTAATAGTTGCTTAAGTAAACGGAATTACTTAATATAAAAGGTAATAATTTTGTTTACTTTCTTCCTTACTTTTGTGACTTTCTCCCCCTTTTGCCTTAACTCAAAAAGTTTGTAAATATATTTTAGGGTTTGTAAGTCCAAGCAAGTTCCCAATATAAATATATATTTTTTAAAATAATAATAAGCTTGAAAATATGTTCATCTAAAATGTACAACTCCGGTTGGACTTGATTGATATAGAATGATCAATAAGTCTTGAAGGAGTTGATTAATTTTAAATAATTATACTCCATGGTTCATGTCGATGCTTTGAATCTACGCTCGGAACCAGGAGTAAGGTCCTAACATCTCACGCCCGTCTACGTGACTAAGTACACAAACACATTAGTCCTATGTGTTGTGAGATGTGTTGGCTCCTTAAATCTATAGGTATATGATTTCTAAGGTAAGACTTAGGCTAATTTCATAAAAAGAAGCAAAAGTAGAGTACATATATAGAAAAATTTAAATCCTACTCTATTACGCACATACCTAACTTTCGTCTTAATAAACTAAATTCGCCGGGTAGTGGTTTGGTGAAGATGTCCGCTAGGTTTGATTTGGACTCAACATACTCTAGTTGTATAGTTCCATTAGTTACATGTTCCCTAATGAAGTGGTGTTTAACTTCTATATGTTTTGTCCTAGAATGACATATTGGATTTTTAGTTAAGTTAATTGAACTAATGTTATCTATGTAGGTTTTAATGTTGTTAAAGATTAAGCTAAAGTCTTGGAGAGTGTGCTTCATCACGGAGTGAGAGACACACTCACCCATCGCAACGTTTCGCGGTGGTAGATAAGGCAACGCAATGTCTTTGCTTCCCTCTGCACGCAACTTAGACTGAGCCGAGGATTTGACAACAACCACTCGTGCTCTTTCTATCGAGTTTACTACCGGCGAGTCGAGGGATTAGATTAAACTCGGTAGATCTAGGGTACCAAATACCTCACGTTTAGCGTGCCCTTTAGATATCTAAGGATACGACTAGGGTTAGGTGAGACTCCTTGGGGTTTGTAACCTTGCGCACATAGAATAAAATGTCTTAAGTATAGGAGACTTCCTATTGCTCCTATAGTATTTTAGGTCAAGCGGGTTTTCTACATCTTCGTTTATATTAACATTAGTTGCCATAGGTGTATTGATTATTTTAGCATCTTGCATTCCAAATCGATTTATTAAGTCCTTAGTATATTTTTGTTGATGTAAATATATTCCATCTTTAGTTTGTTTAATTTGTAAACCTAAGAAGAAACTTAACTCTCCCACTAAATTCATTTCAAATTCACTTTCCATAAGTGAGATGAATTCGTTTAGCAGGATCGAGTTGGTAGTTCCAAAAATTATATCATCTACATAGATTTGGGCTATAAAGATTTCTTTTCCTACGGTTTTAACGAATAAGGTTGGGTCGACTAAACCTTGGTTGAATCCTTTGGACTTAAGATAGATCGAAAGCCTTTCGTACCAAGCTCTTGGGGCTTGTTTGAGTCCATATAGGGCTTTCTTAAGTCTAAGGACATGGTCAGGTTTATCTAGATTTTCGAATCCGGGAGGTTGACTGACGTAAACTTCTTCCTTAATGTATCCATTCAAAAATGCTGACTTGACATCCATTTGAAACAATTTAAAACCTCGATGTGCAGCATATGCTAACAATCATTCGGATGGACTCTAGTCTGTCTACGGGGGCGTAGGTCTCATCGTAATCTAAACCTTCGACTTGACTAAACCCTTTTGCGACTAACCTAGCTTTATTTCTAACTACTTCACCTTTATCATCAAGTTTATTTCGAAATACCCACCTTGTTCCAATAATTGATTTTTCTTTAGGTGGTGGTACTAATTCCCAGACTTCATTTCTAGTGAATTGAGCTAGCTCTTCTTGCATAGCAATAATCCAGTCGGGATCAAGAAGTGCTTGTTCAATAGTTTTGGGTTCGATTTTGGAAATTAACGAGATTTGACTAAGGTTTTGATATGAAGCTCTAGTTCGAACCCCTAAATTTGGATCACCTATAACTTGATTGATAGGATGATTTGTTTGAGTCTTAGTGTGACTCGGGTTAGGGTCATCTATCACTTGGTCGATAGGATGACTTGGGTGAGTTCTAGTTTGACTTGGGTTAGAGTCATCTATCACTTGGTCGATAGGATGACTTGGGTTAGGACGAGATTCAAGTTCAAGATCAGAGTCGGGTTTGCTATAAGTTGATTTGCTAGTTGGTTTTGTTAAGGATTGAACGGGTTCGTGTCCTTTGTCGAAAACTATATTAATGGTTTCTTCGACTCTTATGTGTAGGATCAATGGAATTACTAAAGGGTTGTTTGTAAGTTTTTAAACCTAAATCATCTCACCAATATCTACATGATCAAAACATGTTATTCCTATGTGTTACTGTGAGATGACTTTCAATTTTACTTGATTAATTTTAACCAACATTAGGTTAGATTCGGATTTAGTCTAAGCTCATCAAGTAATCTTTTCAAGAGATTAGCTTCCAGGTCATGGCGAGGCACAGAGGCCTTCTTTGATCGGAACAACGACCACTTCCTTAGACAAAGCTAATTTCAAGAAATTGATAACTCGACTTACTTGAGACTACGTCTTGGTCTAACTAGTTATTTTTGAAAAGAGGCTCCCCGAGGCTCAATCTTTTCGTAGGATTTTAGTTGGTTTATTTTTGAAAAGAGGCTCCCCGAGGCTCAATCTTTTCGCAGGATTTTAGTTGGTTATGAGTCCTATCTAACCATTCTAAAAATAAAGGAAAAACTAAGCATGCAATTTCTAAGACTTAACAAAAATACATTTTGTATTGGCTCCCCCTGGACCATTGAATCGAGTGGGTCTATTCACATAGTGAATTTGGTCCTTGGGAACCCAATACATGTTAGATCCTAAAGTTGAAATCAAAGTGGTCTTAGGGACCCATGCTTGGACATTTTTCTTATGTTGGTTTACTATAGACATATATGACTTATTGGTTGTATTTGAGTTAAACCCTAGTCCGCCTTGTTGTACACGGCCCTTTGTGATCCAAGTAAGAGGTCAAGTCCCTTGGATCCCAAAGTGAACCTTTCCAACGTGTTCCTAAGGTCTTCGACTTGTGTTTTCAAAAGCGAGTTCTCAACCTCAAGCTTTTCAACTTGAGTTGAGTCCTCCTCTTGAATACGAGTAGTCGAAGAGGTTAGGGAGACCTCATGTTTGAGAAGGTTAACCTCCTCGAATTAGGGTCTCGACCTTGGACTCGGACTTAGCTAGTTTCTTATTTAAAAATTTAATTGCACCATACAAAGTATTAAGTAACGACCGACTTACCCTTAATGATTCTTTTGAACCGGATACGGATCCGTGGCTTGTCTTGAATGGAAGCTCATCATCGGATTCGACTCGGACTCTTCTTCGGTTTCGAGTCGTGCTCGGTCGGCTTGGCCATTAGAGCTTGGATATCGCCTTCTCCCTTGGGGTGGCTTGCATGGCTTCTTCTTCTTGGAACAGCAACTAACGCAATACTCTTCTCGGCACGACCACGTTAGTTTGCTCATGTAATTCAAGTTCGAAAACAATTCGTCTAACCTAATTTTAGAAAGGTCCTTGGAGACCTTGTAGGCATCGACCATGGATGCCCACAAGGTGGTCCTAGGAAACGAGTTAAGAGAATACCTGATAAGGTCGCGATTCTCGACCTTTTGTCCGATGGCATGGAGTTGGTTGACGATGTCTTGGATACGAGCATGTAGTTGAGTTGCGGTCTCGTTTTCCTGCATTTTCAAGTTATACAATTTATTTAAAAGTAAATCTCTTTTACATACCTTCGTGTCGTCGGTGCTTTCGTGTAGTTCCACTAGCTTGGTCCATAAGTCCTTTGCACTAATGAAGGGGCCGACGCGGTTGAGCTCTTCCTTGGACAACCCACATTGCAAGATTTGAGTTGCCTTGGCATCGGCTTCTACTTGTTTTTTCATGGAATTTGACCATTGATCGTAACCCAAAGATTCACCATCTTCATAAATAGGAAGTGTGAAACCGGTTTGGATTACGATCCACATCTCGATTTGGGTTTTAAGAAAGCATTCCATCCGACCCTTCCAATAACGAAAGTCATTACCGTTGTAAAACGGGGGTCGGTGCTAAACCCTTCGAGATGGGCCATTTAAAAACAAGAAGGAGAACGACGAAAAGAATCTTGCAAAACACACACGGAAAGAATATTCCAAGACTTTCGTCTTGGATTAGTAGTGCGGGAAGTAAAAAAAGATATATAAAATGTAACTTGCAAAAAGAAATAAACAATCAAATGCGAATGTCGTTGAAGTTCCGGAGGACAACCTTACTCGGGATCTAACCCGAAGGACAACCTTATCCGGATCCTAAAGCCTCTAATGCAATTCTATATGTAGGAGAAGATAAGCAAGTGAAATAATTATACGAAAACAGAAATAAATAAATAAAAAATCTGTAAAAAAAAAGAAAAACAAAGCTAGATTGGTGGTTTCACCGAATCTTAGCGCCCCCGGCTCTGATACCCATTGTTGGATCGAAAGTGTCGCTAGAGGGGGGGGGGGTGAATAGCGATACGATGTCGTTAAAAAACTTTTGCAATAAGTAAAAAGCAAGTAGAGAGTGCACAGCGGAAATATAAAGTAGACAAGATATTTTTACGTGGTTCACAATCTTTCGATTGTTAATCCACGGCCCTAGTGATCCTTGATCACGTACGGAGGGCAATTCACTAAAACCACTCCTCCTCGTTGGAGGTAGGAGCAACGACATAAAAGAAATCAAGGCAAAGGGACACTCCTTTCCTTGTTACGATTAAAGCACAAAGACAATTTAAAGAAGTAGAACTTAAATAAATATACCGACAACTCTTATAAGTAGAAGATGTAGCTGGTGCACTTCGTCGTGAGCAAATGTGAGTAGTAGTAGCTAAGCACGACGGCGGTGTTGAGAGCTCTTGAATTCTTGTTATTTGCTTGGCTTGAACATGTCTATTTATGGAAATTGATCTATGAATAAAGACATAGGTAGTTTACAAGGTGAGGATCTTATCACATCTCAAGGATGAGGTGTTTCATCCAACCACCTAGTGCAAGAAGAAGAAGCCATCCAACTTGTGCCACATCAAGGGAGCCAACCATCTTGTGCCACCTCAAGGAGGCCTTCACGCCAAGAAGAAGAAGCCATCCAACTTGTGCCACATCAAGGGAGCCAACCATCTTGTGCCACCTCAAGGAGGCCTTCACGCCAAGAAGAAGAAGCCATCCAACTTGTGCCACATCATGGGAGCCAACCATCTTGTGCCACCTCAAGGAGGCCTTCACGCCAACTCAAGGATGAGGTCCAAGCTTGGTGATGGTTTGGATGTCCACCTTGATGCCACATCACCCTTTGTACCAAAACACGAGTCAAGTCCAAATTCACCCCCTTGAAATTCGAGCTCTTCTCGAGGCTGGAACTTGACTAGCAGTTGACTGTAGTCAAAGGGTTTTGGACTGCAGTACAAGTTAGCTTAAAATATAAAGTACGATGGTTCTAACCATCTGATCTCGACCTAGACCTTCCATTGGAGGTATTGGGTCGGATCTACGCTTAACGACCTTGCTTCGCTTTCACACGAGCTTACCTTGTAGCCTCGCTTCCGGTCTTCACCCGAGTACCTCGGCTTCCTCCGAAGTCCCTCTGGCGTTGCCCGACCACCTCGGTTCCCACCGGGTGTCGCAGACCTTCCGCTCAACTTTAGCATTTCTGCACACTTAATTGAGCTCGTAAGATAACAAATATACCCTTAACTATTGAGCCTTTTGCCATAATCAAAATACCGGTTCGACTTTGGTGCCCACTGCACCAACAGTACGGTCTATGATGAGTTACATAGATCTTCCTATATCCTTTTGGGGATATGCTCTAGACACAACAGCCTTCACACTTAACCATGTTCCATCCAAAGCTGTGATAAAGATACCATATACGATATTGACAGAGAAAAATCTCAAGATGTCTTTCATGAGTATTTGGGATTGTGAGGCTTACATTCGACCTCAAGTCTCAGACAAACTGGTACCCAAATTCGATAAGTGCTATTTTGTAGGATATCCTAAGGAAACGAAGGGATTTTACTTCTACATTCCCAGTCAGCACAAAGTGTTTGTGGCAAAGACTGGGGTATTTCTAGAAAGGGATTTTGTTTCTAGAAAAACTAGTGGGAGTACGTTCAATCTTGAAGAAATTCAAGATATGGACCATAGCACTGAGGTCGAGATGGAGGTTGAACAGGAACCACAAAGTGTTGTGGGTGATGAGATTGTTGCACAAAGAGTTATGGAACAACAATCTGTTCTGGTAGACCTACCTCTTCGCAGGTCTGATAGGGTATGCCGTCATTCTGAGAGATACTCATTTCTCTTGTCTTACCATGATGATGTTATGCTCATTGAGAATAAGCCTGCCTCCTATCAGGAAGCTGTGATGAGCCCAGATTATGAGAAATGGCTAGAGGCTATGAGATCCGAGATGGAATCCATGTACACCAACCAAGTATGGAATTTGGTCGATCCACCTGAAGGCGTTAAACCCATTGGGTGTAAGTGGGTCTTTAAGAGAAAGACTGACATGGATGGACTTACGCATACCTATAAGGGTCGATTGGTGGCTAAAAGTTTCAAGAAAATTCATGGTATTAACTATGATGAAACATTTTCTTCAGTTGCGATGTTTAAGTCCATTCGTATCATGCTTGCTATTGCACCGTACCATGATTATGAGATCTGGCAGATGGATGTCAAAACCGCATTACTAAATGAAAACTTGCTCAAAGATGTGTACTTGACACAACCTGAGGGTTTTGTAGATCCAAAGTATACTGGCAAAGTATGCAAGTTACAAAGGTCCATTTATGGGCTAAAGCTGTTAGAGCAATCAACCCAGTGATATGGTTTTGATGTGTGTGGCAAAGGGTTTAAGTTAGGTTTGATATGGATTTGATATGTGAGTTGGAGTCTTGCAAGACTTAGTAATTCGCACATGGAGCATTGGTGAGTTTCACCTCTCATGACTCAGTCCTTGAGTCGGTGAAGGATAGCTTTGCAGAAGCCGTGCACTTGGGGAATCCGAGGGACCGTCGGACGAGAAGCAATGGAGTGAAGCCAGAAAAAGTAGACTTTAGGGCAAGACGCGAAGGATGGAGCTGCAAAGCCGTGTGCTTAGCACATCTGAGGGACGTGGCTAGACGAAGACAACTTCTAAGGCAAAAGACTCCAAGGGAATGAGAGTGAGCGATTGTAACCCAGGACGGGGTAAATCGTAGGTGAAACTTGGCCATTTGGCTAAGTGTCGGATGGGATTTCTTGACATCAGTTGACTGCCATGACATGGCAGTCGACTACTCCTAGTCGACTGTGACTCGATTGGTGTTTGAGTCAGGTTTGTGTCCTAGTAGTCGACTACCAAGGTTTTGCAGTCGACTACCAAAACCATCAGTCGACTGATGATGGCATCAATCAATTGATCGCAAGGGTTTTGGGCATAGAATGTTGATCAGTCGAGTGCTCGCTTCTGGCACTCGACTCTTGGCTCCATCAGTTGACTAATGTGGGAGTCGTTGGATGAAATCCAAAGTAGAAGAAGCTGTTATTGGGCAACGACTACAGGATCAGTCGAATGATCGGGGCATCAGTCGACTACTAGGTGCCCAACTGGAAGAATGAGTTCTTCTCTATAAATTGGGGCCTTTGGACACTTGGGGAGCCTAATGCTTCTATTCTAAACATCTCCCAAAGTTCCCAAACGAATTTCCTCCTCTTCCTTGTGCTTATATTCATTTTATTGTAAGAGGAGTGATTTTGTAAGAAAAGGTTACCTCTACCTAGCCTGGTGCAAAGGAGAGACTAGTGGAAAGTTGTAGGCATGATTTACCTTGGACGAATCGGGTCGTGGATTAGCGGCAAGGTTGTGAACCATGTTACATCGCCGTGTTAGTGTTTGATTCCCTTGACTTATTGCTTTGTCTTTATTGTTTATATTTCCACTTGTCCTAATGAATTTGTAGACGAGCAATCAACGAGTAAATTCCATCATACGACGATTGAAGGCTATTCATCCCCCTCTAGCCGACCACCTACGTTCCAACAAGTGGTATCAGAGCCAAGGCGCTTATCAACGGACTCACCACCGCAAGACACACTACATCAACGATGCCTGGCTCTAACATTCATCCGTCGAAGTTTGAAGGAGAATTCGCTTGGTGGAAAAAGCGAATTGAGGTATTCTTCGAGACCAATTTTGATATAATGCTCCCTATGGAAAACGGTTTCGAAGTTCCTAGGGATGAAGTGGGGGAGCCACTAGAAAAGTCAAGGTGGACCAAGAAGCAAAGGGAGGAGCACCTTACAAATTCAAAGGCCAAGCACCATCTCTTCAAAGTGCTTCCCCAACATGAAATAAACTGGATTGGAGAGTGTGCTAGTGCCAAGGAGATGTGGGAGAGATTAATTGAGCTTCATGAAGTCACTTCGGAAGCCAAACTAGCAAGGAGAGATTTCCTTCGCTCCCAACTCAACAATATCAAACTTGATAAAGGGGAGAAGGTAACATCTCTACATTCTAGATTTAAAGAAATTCTTAATGATTTATCTAGTGTAGGTGAAAAGCTCTCCAACTGGGATATGGTAATGAAGGCTATAGATGCCTTTCCCCGGTCATCGAAATGGAGCTCAATGGTAGACTCCTTCTACATCTCAAAGAACCTAGAAGTTAGCACCTTAGAGGAGTTCTTCTCAACCATGGAGCTCCACGAAACAAGGCTTAAAGAAGTAGTTGAAGAGCCAAGAATTCAACCATCAAGAGGAGTAGCCTTGATAGCCGAAAAGGGGAAGAAGAAGAAGAAGGAGACACCATCTTCCTCCTCCGATGAAGCATCCTCCTCATCCTCCATGGATAGCACGGAAGAAGCATACATGGTAAGGAAGGTAAGACATGCTTTAAAAAGTTTTAAATTTAACAAATCAAATGATAGGAGGAGAAGGCCGAGGTGAAAAAACATATGCTACAATTGCCAAGGAGAGGGACACATAAGGGATGATTGTCCCCTCTTGAACAAAAACAAAGAAGAAAGGAGAAAAAAAGAAGAAAGGGAGCAAGAAAAAGGAAGAAGAGAAGAAGGCTAAGGAAAAGGGAAAGGCTAAGGCACACAAAGCCACATGGGATGATCCTTCATCCTCATCATCCGAAGAAGAAGAGGCCTTCACAAATCTTGCCTTGATAGGGATAGATGACTTGGACTCCACCTCCTCTGAGGAAGAAGGAAGAAGCACTAGCGAGGAGGAGAGCTCGAGTGAAGGGGGAGCGTCCTCATCTTCATCCTCATCATCGGAAAGGGATTTCGTAAGTGAGGTAACAAATCTTCCTTCCAAGAAAATTATGTCCATGATATCTAGATTAACTAAGGAGTTATTTAGGGCTAAAAAGAAAAAATAAGAGCATGCTTGATGAGATTAAGTCCCTAGAAGAAAAACAAGAAAATGCATGCGCTAATATTAATGATTATATGCCTCTTGATGTGAGTGATGCATGTATGGAGGAAAATAGGGTCTTAAGAGAAAAGGTAGACCATTTAACTAAGGCCCTAGAGAAATTTACTATTGGCTCCAACACATTGAACATGATCATAGGGAGCCAAAGGGCAAGCTTCAATAGAAAATGCCTAGGTTACAAGGGAAACAAAAATGAAAAGGCCTATCATTGCCTAATTGCTAGGGGTCAAGACAAAAACAAAACAATTGCTAGAAAATGGATCCCTAAAGAATATTTAGTGAACCCTATAGGAAAGAACTTGTATTGGATTCCTAAATCCATCCTTAAGGGTTAAGAAAACCCTAGGATAGTCAACCATAGTGGACTTAACTTATATCATATTATTTGGTTGACTTAGGATGGTGTGGGACTTAATTTTTGAAATAGTGTTGAGTGATGATAATGCATAACCCATAAATTAAATGGTTAAATCATGATTCATGCTGAATTTTATAATTTATAATCATGATATGCAATGATTAATGATTTATGATCATGATTGATAACTCTTGATGCATGTTCATGTTTGGGTTTTTAGAGTGATACTTAACCATGGGTAGAAATGCATGAAATTTTAGTTAAGTACAAATACCTTTAGGAACATCTCACATCCCAGTATAAGGCTAACTTTGATTGAAAACATAGCATGAGTGAGATGATAGGATGATACAAATAGTCCACTAATACTTATGACATTTAGATGGTTCATTAAGTGTATCAATAGAGGAATAATAGACCAATCACGGGGAAAGCATATATTTAATTAATAGACATATTGCCCAAAGATCATGGCTAGATATTTCATATGTTTTCAAAACCATTCGTTACTTTAAAATCTGTGTTTTCATATTTTGAAACAATCTAAAGCAAAATTAGGTGTTAAAATTGATACAAACTTGATCAAATACTAGTTGTTTTTGAAACTTTTGGATTTTTGGCAAATCATTGAAAATATAAGTAATTTTCATGAAAACTCATTTTTCACTAATAAAGGACTTTAAAAGAAATGTGTTTTCAAAATTTCACAATTTTTTGAATTTTTTGGAATTTTTGGTGCATTTCTGAATTTCGGTTTGAAAATCAGAAATTGCTGAAACTAGCATGTCAGTCGACTGATGTCTGATTCAGTCAACTGGTGGCACTGTTCATAGCCTAATTTCAGTGTTTTCAGGCTATTTTGATGGTTTTTCAACCCTTAGACTTTGATTCTTTGGATTATGACATTTAGATAATATTTTTGACGGTGTCAAAGGGGGAGAATTGATAGGTTTAAGTTAATCATGCTAAAAGGGAAAATTTAGCATGTCTTAAGGGGGGGTTACATGTTTAAGGGAGAGTTTCATACTCATGTTTTTACTTACATGCTTTCTTTCCTTATGTTTATGTTATTATTTTTACCTAACTTAAACGGATTGCCACACATCAAAAAGGGGAAGATTGTTAGGGCAATCAACCTAGTGATATGGTTTTGATGTGTGTGGCAAAGGGTTTAAGTTAGGTTTGATATGGATTTGATATGTGCGTTGGAGTCATGCAGGACTTAGTAATTCGCAAATGGAGCATTGGCGAGTTTCACCTCTCATGACTCGGTCCTTGAGTCGGTGAAGGATAGCTTTGCGGAAGCTGTGCACTTGGGGCATCCAAGGGACCGCCGGACGAGAAGCATTGGAGTGAAGCCAGAGGAAGTAGACTTCAGGGCAAGATGCGAAGGATGGCTCTACGAAGCCGTGCGCTTGGCGCATCCGAGGGACGTGGCAGGACGAAGACAACTTCGAAGGCGAGGGACTCCAAGGGAATAAGAGTGAGCGATTGTAACCCGGGATGGAGTAGATCGTAGGTGAAACTTGGCCATTCGGCTAAGTATCGGATGAGATTTCCTAACATCAATCGATCGCCATGACATGGCAGTCGATGGCTCCAAGTCTACTATGACTCGACTGGTGTTCGAGTCAGGTTTGTGTCATAGTAGTCGACTACCAAGGGTTGGCAGTCGATTGCTGAAACCATCAGTTGACTGATGATGACATCAATCCACTGATCACAAGGGTTTCGGGCACAGAATGTTGATATGTCGAGTGCTCGCTTTTGACACTCGACTGTTGGCTCCATCAGTCGACTAATGTGGGAGTCGTTGGATGAAATCCAACATGGAAGAAGCCATTATTGGGCAACGGCTACAGGATTAGTCGACTGATCGGGGTATCAGTCGACTGTTAGGCGCCCAACGGGAAGAATGAGTTCTTCTCTATAAATTGGGGCCTTTGGACACTTGGGGAGCCTAATGCTTCTATTCTAAACATCTCCCAAAGTGCCCAAAAAAATTTCCTCCTCTTCCTTGTGCTTATATTCATCTTATTGTAAGAGGAGTGATTTTGTAAGAAAAGGTTACCTCCACCTAGCTTGGTGCAAAGGAGAGACTAGTGAAAAGTTTTAGGAATGATTCACCTTGGACGAATCGGATCGTGGATTAACGGCAAGGCCGTGAACCACATTACATCGCTGTGTTAGCGTTTGATTCCCTTTACTTATTGCTTTGTCTTTATTGTTTATATTTCCACTTGTGCTAACGAATTTGTAGACAAGCAATCAACGAGTAAATTCCATCATACGATGATTGAGGGCTATTCACCCCCCTCTAGCCGGCTACCTATGTTCCAACAAAAGCAAGCTTCTCAGAGTTGAAATCTTCGATTCGATGATGCGATCAAACAGTTTGGTTTCATTAAGAATGAAGATGAACCCTGTGTCTACAAGAGGATTAATGGGAACATAGTTGTCTTCCTTGTATTATATGTGGATGACATACTACTCATTGGGAATGACATGTTAGTAATATATGAGAGATGTCCTAAGGCAATCGCCTTATGTATGAACCATTTATATGATAAATGAAGATTCACTATTTGAGTATACATATTTTATGTATTTGATTGGATCTTAAACTCATTTACTGAATGTCCACGATACGATTCACAGCATGAGAGAATTTGTGATTGGATCACAACTAGTGAGTATCTCTACATGTGTAATTGTGATGTATCGGAATTATCCCTAGTCAATGAATTGATGGATTTGGACACCATCAATTCTGTCGAGACTAGCACGAGGTATACTCCTTGGTGTATCCAAGCAGCTGATTCTCACTGGCTGGAGACATAGTGATGTCCGGAGTTAATCGTGGATGCTAGTTATGGTAACTAGTTCATTGGAGTGACCAACCGTAAGACTTCATATGGTTCTCTGCATATATAGATATGTCAATGAAGTTCTTACTGTGGCTTAAGTGCGATGTTCCTTTGACTTGCGGTATTCAAGTCATCTTGATCATGGAGACTTATGCTTTGACATCTTAAGCAAACATCTCTAAGGAGATGTGGACCCGGGATGATTGGGTATAAGTCGAAGTGATCGAAGGTGTTTGAATAGCCTATAAAGGATTCACCACTCCTTACGAGGAGATGTATACCTATGGCCTCTCGTCGGATTGTTACTAAAGTCTTTGGCCAAAGCATTACATGTTTAGAGTAAGGTACTCTTCGATACATGTGGAGTAACTAGAACTGTAGGACGAGGAAATGATACTGGGCTAGGTGTGACGAGTCACTAGTGGGGATCCGGCACAATAGACCATGTCCTCAACCAAGTGGGTATAAGATGAGTGAAGGGAATGGGGCACGATTCATTCAAGCCATCAAGGGTTTCGTAAATAGTTCGATCAACCGCTGATCTTTTCGGTTAATTGGGGATCATGATGTACTACTAGGTGCCACTCATGATCGCTCTATAATTAATGGTTAATTATAGACGGCCAACATAAACCGAGAACCTATTTGGTCACACGCACAACGCAGTGTAATCCAAAGGATTTAAAACGAGCTTGAGAATGGGATTCTCGCATCGAGAGAAACTATGTTTGGTTGGACCAAACATAAAGCGAGCATGAAATTGTTTCAATGCAATGGAAGCGTGGATGGGCCGTGTCTTATGAAGACATAATGGATGGACCAAAATGGTTTGGTTCTAATCCAATGGATGAGAATAAACCAAAGGGTTTGGTTTATTTTAAACGAATGAACCAAAGGTTGGTTCGGTTCGTTTTAACTTAAAATAAACCATCATGGTTTGGTTTATTTTAACTTATCTTAATGGAGCGGGTTAACGGGCTTTATTGATATGATCCATTAACCATTAAGAGAATTAGTTCTCTATAAAATAGGGATGAAACAATAACCCTAAACCTAATCAAACTTTCCCTCTCCTATTCGGCGCCTAACGCCAGCCTCCTCCAACCGCGCCCAGAAGGTTGCTTCCTTCCTCCTCGCCGCCGAGCTCGAGCTGCTGCCGGAAGAGTTCCGGTCATCCTCCTTAGGTTTGGCATCAAGGTGAGCACTTTGCTTCCTTGGTTTTGGCGGCGCCTACTCCTCCACCAAGCTGTCCAGTTTTCTGGACAGCTTCTTCTCCTTCGGAGCCGCTTGACGACGGTTAGTGCTCCGACAGCGGCTAACATACCGGGATTTGATCTCCGGTAATCCTCTGAGGTGGAGGACGGCGATTCACAATCGGTTGACGAATACCTCTCCGAGAAGCAAGTCTTGAGGACTTGTCTTTAGGTCCGAATTTGGATTCGGACCGTGATCATCTCTCGATCACATCGCCTTCAACACGAGGCTAGTAACCCGCACGAAGACGGCTCGTGGCTTAGCGAAGTCATCCCGAGGAGCTCGGCGTGGATACGGATAGAGACGATTCTTACGAGGATCGCTCCGGTTGATGTCGTTCCCGCTACACGCCATACTGAAAGGTATAACGTAGTTTAATTTCCTTTATTGCAATTTTAATTTACGGTTATGTCTACACTTGTTGTAATAGCATGCGTGTGTTGTGTGTGTTGTAATAAATAGGAGTATTTATTATTTTTATTGCTGTGCACATGTTTACAAACATGATCGAACACACACAAACCCAACAAAGGGTATCGAGAGCTCAGTTGTGTTTCACATAATCGTAAAATGGTTTTGCGATAGTCATAATGTATTTCTGGAAATTTTCTAAATTTTGGAAATTTAGAAGTATTTATGGAAATTTTTCAATTTTGGAAAGTCTAGAAGTATTTATGGAAATCTTCCACTTTTGGAAAGTTGGAAGTATTTATGGAAATTGATATTTTCCATAAATAAAATATTTGATTAGATTCTGAAATTTGTTTCCTAATTTAATCTTGATTTGATTTGGGAAATCAAATCTTAAAATATTTTATTTCCATAAGTAGTTTTAAGATTTAGGAAATTGGTTTCCTAAATAGATTTTCCTTAATCAAATAATTCCATGAATAAAATATGTGATTAGATTTGGAAATTTGTTTCTAATTTAATTATGATTTGATTTGGAGAATCAAATCTTAAACATATTTTATTTCCATAAATAGTTATGACATATAAGGAAATATTGTACATGACATAATTGTATGACATGTAGTTGCATTAGATGCATAACATAATGCCATGTGTCGTGACATGTAGATGTATGCCATGTATGCCATGCCATGTAGATAATAGTTATTTGCATGCAAAGAGGATGAGACATAAAACCTTTAAACAATATTAAAGCCTACACCTTCCATTAATATGGTTTGAACCAGAGTTCCGCTTTCTTGTTTGGGTTGTTGGACTCTCTCCAAGCCCGGCTCGAACCTGAACATGTTCAAACCATGGAATAGTTTAATACTAATATGGTAAGAGTCAGAGGTCAATCGTTAGCTTTGGTTGTTGGACTCTCTCCAAGCTGGGCTAATTGGTTGAATGCGCTCTAACCATATTAAAACTATTCTTGATTAATGGGTTGGCTTTAACCTGGAGCATCGGCTTGTTGGACTCTCTCCAAGGTCGATGTTAAGGGAGGTGAAGTTGGGTGCTATGCATAAGATGCATACTTGTTAATGTGTTAACAACCCAATGTATGTGTGAACATTCAATTAGTTGATAGCACATTGTGATAGTTGCATATACGTGATATGCAATCGGTATAGATGATACCTACCGTCGTAGCTATGAATGGCTTGTTGGACTCTCTCCAAGGTTATTCATAACTATGATGGATATCAACCCATTCGGAGATGAACCTACAATCTCCCGAAGTGATTTTGAGGTTTTTGAAATTCGAAAAATGAATGGGATTTATAAATGTATATTGATGCATTTTAAAATCATTTTCTCATATATGCTCGTTTTGTATTTCTAGGTCAATAAATTGATCATGACGTCTTTGAATTTGCGCACTATTTTGGATTCGAACAAACTGACTGGGCCTAACTTCCTGGACTGGCTTAGAAACCTGAGAATTGTTCTCAAGGCGAAAAAGCTTGCATATGTCCTTGAAGAGCCTCTTCCTGACCGTCCTAAGGACGATGCAACTCCAGACCAAATGTTGGTCTATCAGAAGCATGTGGCAGATTCTGAGCTGGCGAGTTGCATCATGCTAGCGGCGATGGTACCTGAGCTGCAGAAGCAGCATGAGCATATGGATGCTAACACTATGGTCTTCCATCTTCATGAGTTGTTCGATGAGCAAGCGAGATCCGAAAGGTTCGAGGTCTCTAGGCTCCTCTTCACCACGAAGATGCAAGAAGGTTCGTCTGTAGTACAGTTTGTGCTAAAGATGAACGGGTACATCGAGCGGCTAGCTACCCTCGGTTTTGTGATGGATCATGAGTTAAGTATTGACTTAATTCTGCATTGTTTGCCCAAGAGTTTCTCGCAATTTGTGATGAACTATCGGATGAACAAATTGGAATCCACCATTCCCGAGCTCCTCAATATGCTGAAGACTGTGGAGCCTTCAGAAGCATGAGGAGAAGGCGGTTCATAGTTGATTCTCAAAGAAAGGTTCTAAGAGGAAGGCAAAAGAATGTAAGAAAGGAAAGAAAAAGGCAAAGAAGGTAGAACTAGCAAAAAGGGCACTTGCCATCATGTGGCAAGGAAGGCCAGTGAAGAAAGTGCAAGATTTATCTTGAGTCCATGAAGAAGAAGAAGGCATCCGATGCCCCATCCTCTTCGTATCTTCGTTATTGATTGTCATTCTATTTCCTTAGACACTTGGGTATTGGATACTGGGTGTAGCTCACATATATGTAATGACATACAGGGGCTAAGGAATAGAAGAAGACTTGTCAGAGGGGAGTCAAATTTGCGAGTTGGCAATGGAGCAAAGGTTGCTGCGGTCGCCATCGGAACTTATTTGCTGAAGCTCCCTAGTGGACTAGTCTTGGAACTGGACAATTGCTATTATGTTCCTTCTCTAATAAAGAACATTGTTTCTATTTCATGCTTAAATAGAAATGGTTTCCATTTAACGTTTAGTAACAATTGTTGTTATATAACTTTGAATGGCGTACTTTATGGAACTGGAACTTTGAGTAATGGCATTTATACGTTGGACGTATCAAGTGACATTTTCAATATCGAAGCGAGCAACACGCGTGCTCGAAAGGATAATCACATAGACTCCTATATGTGGCATTGTCGTCTTGGCCATATAAGCAAGAAACGCATGTCCGAATTACACCGATGTGGAATTCTGGAATCGTTTGAATTGGATTCATACGATACATGTGAATCATGCTTAAAAGGAAAGATGACTAAGTTACCTTTTACTTGAAAAGGTGAACGAGTGGGAGAGTTACTAGGTCTAGTACATACTGATGTATGTGGACCTATGTCAACTCAAGCATTAGGAGGCTATAGCTACTTCATTACCTTCACCGATGATCACTACTGCTTGGGTATGTGTTCTTGATGAAACACAAGTCTGAAGCCTTTGAAAGGTTCAAAGAATTCAGAAATGAAGTAGAGAAACAACATGACAAAAGTATTAAAATACTTCGATCGGATCGAGGTGGTGAATACTTAAGTCAAGAGTTTCTTGATTATCTAAGAGACAATGACATATTGTCTCAATGGACTCCGCCCTATACACCACAAAGATAATGGTGTATCCGAGAGGCGAATCGACCTTGTTGGACATGGTCGTCAATGATGAATCATGCGACTCTTCCCAAGTCCTTTGGGGTTATGCACTTGCATACCGCTTTTACTTGTTAAATGTAATGCCTACCAAGGTAGTCTCAACTACTCCATATGAGATATGGAATGGTAAGAAACCTCATGTATCTTACTTGAAGATATGGGGTTGTCCAGCTTTTGTGAAGTGGACTGTATCAGACAAATTGGATGCTAAGTCTGATAAATGTCTATTTATTGGATACCCTAAGGAAACAAGGGGTTACCAATTCTATCATCCTGTGGAACAAAAGGTGTTTGTTTCAAGGCATGCTGTGTTTCTAGAGAAAGAGTTTCTCTTGCAAGAAAACAGTGGGAGTGTCGTCGAGCTTGAGGAAACTCGAGATACTCAAATAGACATTCGGTGAGCATACAACAGCCGATAACTCATAGTGATGAGCAATCGGCTGGACCTACTGTAACACCACATCTTCGTAGATCTGGTAGAACACGCAACATTCCTGAGAGATATGGATTTCTCATAAGTGAATCGAACGACGTGTTACTCATTGATGATGAGGAGCCTACCAGTTATGAAGAAGTGCTGACAAGTTCAGAAAGGGATAAATGGCTTGATGCCATGAAGTCGGAAATGGATTCCATGTATGAAAACCAAGTTTGGAACTTGGTTGACCCACCTGAAGGCATAAAGCCTATAGGGTGCAAGTGGGTTTTCAAGAAGAAAACCGACATGGATGGTAATGTGATTACCTATAAGGCTAGATTGGTGGCGAACGGATATCGCCAAAAACAAGGTGTTGATTATGACGAAACCTATTCGCCTGTAGCTATGCTTAAATCCATTCGGATGCTCCTGGCCATAGCGGCTCATTATGATTATGAGATATGGCAGATAGATGTGAAAACAGCTTTCCTTAATGGAAACTCGCTCGAGGACGTGTATATGATACAACCCGAGGGTTTCACATCGGTTGATAAAACCAAGGTATGCAAATTGCGACGATCCATTTATGGATTGAAGCAAGCATCCAGGAGCTGGAATATCCGTTTTGATGAGACGATCAAAAAGTTTGATTTCTCACAAAATCCAGACGAACCTTGTGTGTACAAGAAGGTTAGTGGGAGTGCATGTGTTCTAGTATTGTATGTCGATGACATATTACTTATAGGAAACGATGTGTCAATCTTACGAAGGTTTGGTTATTCAAGATATTCTCCATGAAAGACTGGGAGAAGCAACCTACATCCTGGGATTAAGATCTATAGAGATAGATCAAACGGTTGCTTGGTCTTTCGCAGCCTACATATATAGACCGAAAAGCAAAGAGGTTTAGCATGTCGGAATCCAAGAAAGGTTATCTACCCATCGTGCATGGGGTACACCTTTCAAGTCTATGTGTCCGCGCACGTAAGACGAGAGGATTTGCATGAGTAAGATTCCTATGCATCCGCAATAGGATCTATCATGTATGCTATGTTATGTACGAGGCCCGATGTATCGTATGCTCCGAGTGTCACGAGCAGATACTCACCGATCCAGAATGGATCATTCATGTTAAGACGATCCTAAGTACTTGAGAAGAACTAAGGATGTGTTCCTAATATATGGAGAAGGGGACATGGTGATACGCTGCATATACGATGCCGCCTTCCAGCATGCACAAGGATGATTCCAGTGTCTCACCGATACGGTTCACCTTGAATGGGGCGCAGTGAGTTGGAAAAGTTCCAAACAAGAGATCAGAGCGATTCTACCACCGAGGGTAATATATTGCGCCTTCGGCAAAGAAGGAAGCGGTTTGATCAAGAAGTTCGCTCATGAACTTGGTGTGATTCCGCCATTGTTGAAGCAATACCGGCCCATCGCGACAACAATGGAGCAATCAGACAAAGCGAAAGAGCCAAGGTCTCATCAACGATCCAAACATGTGCTTGGCCACGCTATCATCTTATCGAGAGATCATCAGGGAGGAACGAAATACAAATCGAGAAAATTCCCACCGAAAGGAACTTAGCGGATCCTCGACTAAAGCATTACCTCAAAGTAAGTTTGAGGGTCATGTTAGAGCTATGGTATCGATACCGTGAGCGATTGGCATTAGGCCAAGTGGGAGTCCGTTAGTAATATATGAGAGATGTCCTAAGGCAATCGCCTTATGTATGAACCATTTATATGATAAATGAAGATTCACTATTTGAGTATACATATTTATGTATTTGATTGGATCTTAAACTCATTTACTGAATGTCCACGATACGATTCACAGCATGAGAGAATTTGTGATTGATCACAACTAGTGAGTATCTCTACATGTGTAATTGTGATGTATCTAATTATCCTAGTCAATGAATTGATGGATTCGACACCATCAATTCGCGAGACTAGCACGAGGTATACCTTGGTGTATCCAAGCAAATGATTCTCACCGGGCCGAGACATAGTGATGTCCGAGTTAATCGTGGATGCTAGTTATGGTAACTAGTTCATTGAGTGACCAACCGTAAGACTTCATATGGTTCTCGCATATATAGATATGTCAATGAAGTTCTTACCGTGGGCTTAAGTGCGATGTTCTTCGACTTGCGTATTCAAGTCATCTTGATCATGGAGACTTATGCTTTGACATCTTAAGCAAACATCTCTAAGGAGATGTGGACCCGGATGATTGGGTATAAGTCAAGTGATCGAAGGTGTTTGAATAGCCTATAAAGGATTCACCACTCCTTGCGAGGAGATGTATACCTATGGCCTCTCGTTTGATTGTTACTAAAGTCTTTGGCCAAAGCATTACATGTTTAGAGTAAGGTACTCTTCGATACATGTGGAGTAACTAGAACTGTGAGGACGAGGAAATGATACTTGGGCTAGGTGTGACGAGTCACTTAGTGGGGATCGACAATATAGACCATGTCCTGAACCAAGTGGGTATAAGATGAGTGAAGGGAATGGGGCACGATTCATTCAAGCCATCAAGGGTTTCGTAAATAGTTCGATCAACTGCTGATCTTTTCTTAATTGGGGATCATGATGTACTACTAGGTGCCACTCATGATCGCTCTATAATTAATGGTTAATTATAGACGGCCAACATAAACCGAGAACCTATTTGGTCACACGCACAACGAGTGTAATCCAAAGGATTTAAAACGAGCTTGAGAATGGGATTCTCGCATCGAGAAACTATGTTTGGTTGGACCAAACATAAAGCGAGCATGAAATTGTTTCAGTCGCAATGGAAGCGTGGATGGGCCGTGTCTTATGAAGACATAATGGATGGACCAAAATGGTTTGGTCCTAATCCAATGGATGAGAATAAACCAAAGGGTTTGGTTTATATTAAACTAATGAACCAAAGGTTGGTTCGGTTCGTTTTAACTTAAAATAAACCATCATGGTTTGGTTTATTTTAACTTATCTTAATGGAGCGGGTTAACGGGCTTTATGGATATGATCCATTAACCATTAAGAGAATTAGTTCTATATAAAATAGGGATTAAACCCTAACCCTAAACCTAATCAAACTTGGCCGCCAACCCCTCCCTCTCCTATTCGGCGCCTAACTCCAAGTCCGCCGCCAGCCCAAAGGTCCTCCAACCGGCGTCCAGAAGGTTGCTTCCTTCCTCCTCGCCGGCGTCGAGCTGCTTCCGGAAGAGTTCCGGTCATCCTCCTTAGGTTTGGCATCAAGGTGAGCACTTTGCTTCCTTGGTTTTGGCCGGCGCCTACTCCTCCACCAAGCTGTCCAGTTTTCTGGACAGCTTCTTCTCCTTCCGTCCGGAGCGCCGCTTGACGACGGGTTAGTGCTCCGACAGCGGCTAACATACCGGGATTTGATCTCCGTAATCCTCTGAGGTGGAGGACGGCGATTCATCAATCGTTGACGAATACCTCTCCGAGAAGCAAGTTTTGAGGACTGTTTTAGGTCCGAATTTGGATTCGATCGTGATCATCTCTCGATCACGCCGCCTTCAACACGAGGCTAGTAACCCGCACGAAGACGGCTCGTGGCGAAGTCATCCCGAGGAGCTCGGCGTGGATACGGATAGAGACGATTCTTACGAGAATCGTTCCGGTTGATGCCGTTCCCGCTACACGTCATACGAAAGGTATAACGTAGTTTAATTTCCTTTTATTGCAATTTTAATTTACGGTTATGTCTACACTTGTTGTAATAGCATGCGTGTGTTGTGTGTGTTGTAATAAATAGGAGTATTTATTATTTTTGTTGCTTCCGCTGTGCACATGTTTACGAAACATGATCGAACACACACACGCCGCGGTGCCGGAAACCCAACATGACATCCCTTCGCTATAGTCTATAAAGACTTGGCTGGGAACGTGCTTCTCAATGAAGGACTTAGGTGAAGCAACCTGTATTCTAGGCATCAAGATCTATAGAGATAGATCTAAGAGATTGCTTGGCCTAAGTCAGAGTACATATATTGACACGGTATTACTACAATTTGCCATGCAGAATTCCAAGAAGGAACTTCTGTCGATGTCACATGGTATAAGTCTTTCGAAGACTCAAAGTCCCTCTTCTAGAGAGGAGAGAGACCGCATGGATAAGATCCCTTATGCATCTGCCATAGGATCTATCTTGTATGTCATGCTATGTACTCGTCCTGATGTCTCGTATGCTTTGAGTATGACGAGTAGATACCAGTCAAATCCAGGTGAGCGTCACTGGATAGCAGTCAAGAATATTCTTAATTATTTGAGAAGGACTAAAGCATATTTCTTGATATTTGGAGGTGATGAGGAGCTAGCTGTAAAGGGTTACAACGATGCCAGCTTCCAAACTGACTAGGATGACTATAGATCACAGTCAAAGTTGGTGTTTTGCTTGAATGGTGGCACTGTGAGCTGGAAGAGTTTGAAGTAGCACAAAGTTACTGATTCTACAACAGAGGCCAAGTATATTGCTGCATCAGAGGCAGCAAAGGAGGCAGTTTGGATCCGCAAGTTTATTACTGAGCTTGGGGTGGTTCCTAGCACAGCAGATCCTATAGAGCTCTATTGTGACAACAATGGAATGATTGCGCAGGCTATGGAACCTCGCTCACACCAGTGGACCAAACACATACTACAGTGCTTCCATCTAATTTGAGAGATTATCAATAGAGGAGATGTGAAGATTTGGAGAGTACCCATAGAGGCTAACATCGCAGATCCCTTGACCAAGGCTTTGGCATAGAAAAAGCATGATGGTCACACTAGGTCATTGGGTATTAGATACTACAGTGATTGACACTAGTGCTAGTGGGAGATTGTTAGTGAAAGCCCTAGAGCCAATCATGTGATGATTGTTGTATGGGCTTTGTCGTATCATATTCCTACTTATAAAGTCATTTCTTTATGGTTATTATACTTACTTGTATTGGTG
This sequence comes from Wurfbainia villosa, assembly GCA_025175895.1. Classification (NCBI taxonomy): domain Eukaryota; kingdom Viridiplantae; phylum Streptophyta; class Magnoliopsida; order Zingiberales; family Zingiberaceae; genus Wurfbainia; species Wurfbainia villosa. The sequence goes on from CM046002.1 coordinate 53,269,088, forward strand.
CCAACTAACTAAGTATAATAATGTCCTTGAGTAGAAGGTTCTTATCTATATCAATCGATTGGTTGAATCGATAATGAGATGATATAGAGAACACTACTCTTAATCATTCCTAGTCAAGTATTAATATTCAGGGACAATGTTAATGCGAAGAGACTAACATGTAGGTCAACTCGATGACTTGATCTCACAAGTCATGGATATGAGATATCAAGTTGACACATGGGTATGCATTGGAGAATGTATACTGAATGACCCGCTATGAGAAAGTATCATGGATCATTATATGAGTGTCATATACTTTCTCATGTGACTATTAGTATGACTATTAGTCCTTAGACTTGAAGTCACCATGGTTCTCTACATAAGAAGTTTCATACTTTGGCTTCGTCAAACGTCACCCGTAAATGGGTGGACTATAAAGGTGATTACTGGGTATGTAACAAATTATGCGGAGGGATATGAGTGATGTAGATGGGATCTATCCCTCCTATATGACGGGAGTGACATCATGATTCTTAATAGAGTGAGACCACTAAGTGCATGACCATGCCCAAATGAGTCAATATGAGATATTGAGCTCATTTGATTAGAGTGAGTCTACTTAGAGTTCATGATAAAGATTGTACAGAGGATGACATGGTCTATACCTCAATTGGTCAATCTAGATGTCAAGGATAGAGGGACATTGTCACATATTATGAGAGTCACAATTAGTAGTCACAAAGGTGATGTTGGATCTCAACATTCTTGTAACTTGGGTAGCAATGATGTGTTGCTAGATACCGCTCATTGCTTATGTTTCTAAATCGGTTTAGGAGCATTGCCAATATTACAAGAACCTATAGGGTCACACACAAAGGGAAATTAGATGGAGATTAGGTTCATATAATGGACCATGAGGATTAGGTTCATGTGATGAACCAAATTGGATTAAGAGTAATCCAAATTAGACTAATTGAGTTGGACTCAATTTGATTCAAGTGTTGAATGAGTCTAATTTAGATTTGATTCATCGAGTCAATTTAAACTAATGAATAGAGATTCATTAAATTAAATTGACTTGAATAAAAAGGTTGGATTTGGTAAACCATGGGAGATAAGAGATCAAGTTTGACTTGACTTGAGAGGGAAGATGAATGGTCAAGTTTGACTTGACCAAATGCCATGTTATGATGACTTGGCATGGGCCATCCAATAATGATGTTCCACATCATTATGGACACATCATGGGATGCCACCTCATGAGGGAGACCAAGAGCCATGGCTCTTAGTATTACATGCATGTATATAACTTCCATGAAGTGGCTGGCCAACATTAGATGTGCATTAGTGGAAGTGAGTGGGAATTGATTAGATCTTCTTCTTCCTTCTTCCTCTCCTCTCAAGCTCTATCTCCCTCTTCTTTTCTTGCCATGGGTTTCAAGGAGTGCTAGCACACTCTAAGTTTCCTTCTCCACCTATTGTTCGTGTGGATACTTGTAGAGGAGTGTACGTTTGACACTCTACGAGATCCGACAAGCTGTTTGGATGAGCGGGATAAGAGAAGGGTGTCGCATCAAGGGTAAAGCTCTTCACATTTAGATCTAAAGTAGATTTAAGGTTTTTAACACATACATGTAAATTTTTGTTTATATTTGCACGGATCTGTGGCAACTTCCGAGGTTTCTGCAACGCAAAAAGCGGTTTTTGTGCCTCGGATAGTCCAACAGTGTGGTCTTCTTCTTCTTCCCTTTTCTTGCAACAAGTGCTACTCCTCTTAATTGATTGATTGGTTCTTCAACTATTCATTCAAGGTGAGTTTCGTGAAGTTATATATTTGATAAAAATTCTTCTAAAGTGCTAACCTATAGATTCCTTGAGATATAGAAGGAATCAACCATGGAGCTCCATTTTGAGGATCGGGGGAATGCGTCAACAACTTTCATAATCATGTCCCGATTTAATAGATTTTCCTCTCCACTTGATAAGCTATTTATTATTTTTTTAAACCTAGAATGTAATGACAATACCTTTTCTCCTTTATCCAATTTGATATTGTTGAGTTGTGACCTCAGAAGATCTCGTCTTGTTAATTTGGCTTCGGATGTACCCTCATGAAGCTTAATTAACTTCTCCCACATCACCTTTGCACTTGAACACTCTCCAATCTGATTTATTTCTTGTTGAGGAAGCACATTGAAAAGGTGATGCTTGACCTTTGAATTTGCTAGATGTTCCTCCCTTTGCTTCTTTGTCCATCTTGATTTTTCTATCAGCTCGTTGTCTTCATCCTTAGGTACCTTGAAACCATTTCCCATTATTATCAAAATATCAAAATTGGTTTTAAAGAATACCTCCATTCCTTTCTTCCACTAATAAAAGTCTCCTTTGAACTTCGATGGGTGAATGTTCATGCTGGCTATTTGATGTGCTTATCATGGCGATGAGTTTGTTGATAAGAGTCTTGCTCTGATACCACTTGTTAGGATGGAAGGCCCAGCTAGAAGGGGAGATGAATTGCCTTTCTTGATTATTCTACAAGAGTTGTTAGCGAAAGTGCAAATAAAACGGAAGCTAAAATGGAATTAAACAAGGCAATGCAAACACAAGCCTTTAATATGGTTCACGACCTCTTGCCGCTAGTCCACGACAATCCTTTAGGTGGATCACTCCTTCAACCCTTCACTATTTTCTCCTTTAGATAAACACAAGGTGGAGAAGAACTTCTTACAACAAACTCCTCTTCTCACAAGATAATAGAAGTAGAATTAGTGAAGAAGAGAGTAAAAACACTTGGAGAGCTTGAGAGTAAGATTTGGAATGAAGCACTCACCTCCTCAAGCCTCCCAAGGCGTTTTTTAGAGAGGAGGAAAATGACCGACCCCAATGACTTCTGACCAAGCCTGATCCACGATCGTCACAGCTCAATGGTATACTGATCAGTCGACTGCTCACACTAGGAGTCGACTGATCTAGCTATCAGTTCGACTGCTCAAGCAATCAGTTGGCTACGAGTGATTTTGTGTCCGACTAGTTGACTGCTAAACCCTAAGAGTCAACTGATGGGCCACAACACCTTAGTCAATAGCAGTCAACTGCTTGACTAGTCGACTGATACCTATATCAGTCGACTGGCATCGGGTAAAACCTCAATCAAGGATGTTTGAGCATCCGACACTTGATCTTAGCCATTTGGCCAAGTTCACCTAAGTTGAACTAACCACCCCACGTTACAATCGCTCAACTCTCATCTCCCCATGGAGTCTTCCATCGAAGCTCTCTTTCTTCGGCTTGCGTCCCTCGGATGCACTAATCTCACAGCTTCTCCCTATGTCATCCTTCGCATTTTGCCATGAAGTCTTCTTCCTTTGGCTTAACTCTATTGCTCCTCGTCCGGTGATCCCTCGAATGCACTAAGCTCACAACTTCTTCCAGTGCCATCCTTCACTGACTCAAGGACCCAAGCCATGAGATGAGTGAACTTGCCAATGCTTGACTATATCAAGCTACTTATGTGTGATTCACGAAGTCCTGCACAACTAGAACACACACATCAAAAGCATAGACATCCTAACTTAAACTCTTTGACACACACATCAAAACCATGATCATACTTGGGTTGATTGCCCTAACACCAACCTCTCTGTTCTCTGATCCTCTCTCTGAATTCTTAGCTTCCTCTTTCCTCTCCTCTCCGATCCTTCTTCTTCTGAATGCTTTGATTTCTCAACCAACTGATTTGATCTGGAAAATCTATATTGGCTTAGTAAATTGGTACTTGATTTATCAATTCCTGTGGGATTGATATTTTTTATTACTTGACGACAACCATTCACTTGTGAGTTTTCGCACATCAAGTCTTTGGCATCCTAGTTGAGGACTTGGTTTGTGCATCATTAAGGAGTCAAGGCAATCCTAAATTGTTAGAAGTTCAGGGACTTAAGCTTTGATGTGCCATAGATATAGATGATCAATCTAGGAGTTTGTAGAGTCAATGTTCCCACGATGATCTTCCTCCCGTGCCCATTGTTCTCATGCTCCTCGCTTGAATTGTCACTTCTTGTCGATACTCATCCTCTTTCTGAAAATACTACTACGTATGCCCATAAAACTCTTTTTCCTTCTGAAAATGTCCCCTAAGGGCCTGGAATTCCTCTCGAGTGAATGTCTACTGCTCTTCCCAATACTGCCTCTGTGTTTATTGTTCTGCATGGATAACATCGATGCTCATATGGAAGTTTGAGAAATCATACGTCTTTTGACTTATAGTATGATCAAAAGAAGAAAAGGAATGTTGTGTAGGTTTGGGTCTCGAGCGTGCAACCGCATCCCTCAAGGTAGGTGGGCTCCTATGGGTTGGTGGGTCAATAGACGCATGAGGTGATGGGGGAGAAGCTGTGGAAGGTCCCTCTTGTGGTGGGGATGTCAGCTCGCGATCTAAACACCAATTATTAGGGTTTGTTATTGTGGTTCGATTAGTGTTTGGAAGTCTTAGGGGTGCCAAATTTCTTTAAACGAAATAAAAGGGATTACTCTCTCACAATCATCCTAGTGGTAAGGCATACCCCTAGATCTATTCTATGATTCCCATCCACTCTTTCTAACTCACTACAGTCATATCCCAATGTATTTGAAATGTGAGTGATTAATCCCTCGAAGATTATGTCTCCTTTTGGTGCTTTACCTACTTTAACCAAGTGTCTGATAAAATGTGATCTGGTGTCTACCAAATTATTCCCTTGTAACATATTCCATAGGCACAAAATCTCAATAGCATGTACTACCCCATCACTTTCTCCTCTTCCAAAAATTGTATTTGCCATGAAACGGTGGATATATCTAAATAGGATTTTGAAGTTGAGAGGCATTAGAGCTAGATGGGTCATAGGAGGTTTCTCCAGTTAGTTCATTCCAAAATGATTGTGTGCAAAATTCCTTGGTGTCCTCCTCTCCCCATCACTGGGTAAGCCAAAACAAAAATTCCATTATTGCAAACTCCACTCTTGTGTAGGATCCTTGAATGGCTAGAGGGGGGGGGGTGAATAGCCTCTATTCGTTTTCTACAAATGATTAGTGGAAATACAACAAATACAATAATAATAGAAACAAAAATGCAATGCTAACGCGGAAGCTTTTACGTGGTTCGAAGATAACGCTCCTACTCTACGATGATCCTTAAGGTGGATCAACCCAAATCAATCTTCACTAATAAGCTTTCTCTTTTACAAAACCACCTCTTCTTACAGAAGATGACAAAGAAGATTTGAGAGGAGGAAAGGAATTAACACACTTAGAAAGCTTGGAAAACTTGTGGGAGCTTAGGAGAATGATCAGAATATATGCATTAGGCTCTTCTTGCTCCCCTTGGCCTCTTTTTATAGGAAAGAGCCTCTTTTTCCCGTTGGAGGTCTATCAGTCGACTGATGACTTACATCAGTCGACTGCCGTCGATTCTAATGGCTTCTGAACAGCCGGATTCATGGGATTTATCTTAGTCATCACCAATGGGAGGACTATCGATCCGCTAATAGTAGCGATTCGCCGACATCGCCGGGCCGATCCGCTCTGAGCCTTTGTTCATGGCAATCGATCGCTAATAATGGTAGTCATTGCCCGGCGCGATAGTCTAGTCTCGAGTCGACTCTCAACAGCGATTCGAGGATAACTCGATCGGCGCGCTCTCGACCTCTAATGCTACATTTTAAAGGCCAGTTCGACTGACACCATGTTCCAGTCGACTGAAACACCCCAAGTATGACTAATTCATACTTGAAAACACACCCTAAGCCTAGACTTAACCTTCTAGCTTCTCCATCAGCCTTGCGCCTCCAGGATATCTTTGAGTCCACGACTCCATCCATGCGCTTGCCTTCAAAAGCTTCCTTCGGTTTCGTCATGCTTTGTGTTTCTTCTTTGCCAAAGTACGCTTGGAATTTACGCTGCCAAGACTACATGCTTGGACTTATGCCGCCAAGACTTGCCTTTGGTCTTTCTTTGCGAAGGACTGCTTGGACTTTACGCCGCCAAGACTACATGCTTGGACTTACGCCGCCAAGACCTTTCCTTTGACTTCTCTTTGCCAAGATCACACTTGGACTTGTCTTTTTCCAAGTCTTCATACTTGGATTTTCCTGTCACTAAAACATGTTCACAATTAGATCACAAAGCATTGCCTAACTTAGCTGATTATCCAAACATCAAAATATATAAATGTTTGGGGCATTATTGCACCAACAATCTCCCCCTTTTTGATGTTTGGCAATCATTTAAGTTAGGTCTTTAACACATGCACATAAATATATTTCAATATGAATTCTAACTTAAATATCCCTTCTCCCCCTTTGACATACAATAAAAAGAGAAGAGTTCATCCAATAAGTTCAAGAAAGAATTATAATTGACACATCTTGAACTAAGGTATAAAATTGATATGAAGCTCTCCCTTAATCCAAGACATGATTCATGATGTGGAAATAACATGTGAAGCAAAGCATAAACAATAGCATAGGCAAATATATCCTAGCTTTGCACCAACAATTATAGAATTAAGGGATGTAGCTCCCCCTAAACCAGTGCATAAATAAAATCCTTCTTTCCATACAAGTTATCATGCATATACTGTAGGAATCATAGTATGGAGATATAATGTCCAAAATTGGACCTTTTAACCGATGAAAAAAACCGTTTTTGATTCCAAAACAGTGTTATCGGTTATCAAATCAATCAATCAAGTATCGGCTTTGGCGATTGACTTCCAATAACTCATGATCGATATCGATACGAAATCAGAATTTTTCAATCAAGGTTTAAAAATGCGTAGAAAAATCCGTGGATGTCCAAAAATCATGAAACTCGGCATACACATTATATTTGACTAATATAACATATGAAAAATATTAGACTAAAAACATGCTCATCGGATTGACGGATTGATACGATATTCAAAATGATAAAAATATGAAGCAAAAATGGAATTGTATCGTATCAATATTCGTAACTTAGGATTACAATAAAGGTTTTTCAAAGCTTAGTACTATGTGCTCAATTTCTAAACCTGAAAATAACAAATTATAGTAATGTAGCCACGAATAGAAATGAACTAAAACACAACTTCATTTCATTAAACAAAAAAAGTCATTACACAAGTTTGAGTTTGTGCCGTACATACGGCCAAAAATAAAATAAAAACACATGCTAGCTAAAGATCGTCGTCATCAGCGTCTATCGGTGCAGATGACGAACCATCGTGAGGAGGTGGGTGTCCGGGTGCAGGAGGGCGGAGAATCGCCAAAATATCCTGCTTCTGACGATGCATCCCACTCACGAGGGAGAGGAGCTCCTGATGCTCCCGGACTAGCTCCTGTTGCCCCAAGCAAAGCTCCTAAAGGCACGTATCTACCCACTCTGCAAAAGCATCGAAGCGGGCTACGAAGGATGAGTCTGGCAGAATGGCATCGCCTGCAGCAATCCCCTCCGCATCGGCTCTCGCAGTAGAAGCACCCTCAGCATCTTCTGTAGCAGCGGCACCCTCTGGTGCCGGAGCAACACCTGCTGGCCATTGTGCAGGGTCCCAGATAACAGACCCCTCGCGGGCTTTCAAACCGCTAAGGAGAAGCTCCGACCGTTCATCTGGTCATATTTCTTATTCATGATTTTAATGACCCCTATGCTTACATCAATGCCTACGAAACTAAGCCACTGAGTAAGGACATTTCCAAGTGGCATATATACCTTCCCATTGTTTGGCTTTATGAAATGAGTAATGCAGTGGAAGGTGCTAAGACCAATGTTGATGTCAAAGTACTGACAGAAGATATGCATGAGGAAAAAGTGTACAGGTCAAACTAAGGCCAACCCGCGTGTAACTATAGGAAGAATACAATGAGAAATGACCTTATAAAGGACATTGTCAGAAGAAGAAAGCTCTTGGGATTGAAAAAGATTGGTGTTTAAAGGACGAGGAGAATTATAGAAAGTAGTATGAAGTGAGTCTAGAGAAATCTCCTCAAAGGGAGGTGGAAGTGGATCACTCTAAGACGGATAAAAAATGAAGTCATTTTTGGAAGAGCGACATCCGAGAAAATCCGTCCAGATCTGGGGGCTGAAATCTAGATCGCATTGAGTGACGCGAGTCCGGTATCTCAGGCCATCTCCAGCTGGTCGCAAATTGTTGAAGAATTCAGAAAGAAGGGTAATATTGACATGGTGGTCACAAAAGACTAAGGATTCAAGTTTGTAAAATTGGATAATCTGGACAATATCGAAGCAGTTGTCCTTAAGAAATTTTGGGTCCATTGATCGAGGCGGGATGAGTTGAAATTTATTTTTATTGAAAGCATTTTCAAGTGTGGAGTTTGGAAACCTAGGATCGACAATGGGTGGAGGGTTTGATGGGCCCTCGTTGACCGGTGGTACACGGGCACGCTTAGATGCATAATGCTTAATTCTAAATGTGCGAAAAGAACAATGTAGGTTAAGGATGATGAATGCATACACAAAGACAACAAATAAACAATGTTTAGTGAAACAAAATTAGAGAAACAACCAAACTATGAGCAGGGATGAGGGTTTACCTAGGAGGCATGGTGAACGATCAAAGAAGGGTGCCGGAAGCTAGTTTCCACAAACCCTAGCCGAGCGAGTGGTCTACGGTGGAGACTAGGGCGTGGACCGGGTGAGAGGAGGTGGTCCTCGAGTCGGAGAACACTTCAAATGGGAGCACCGATCGGTGAAATCGCCGAAAAAGGGTGAGAGAAATGTGGTGGAAGATCGTCGGACTAAGAAGAAGAAGGAAGGTCGGGATTTTTTGGTGAGTCGAACCGGTGGGAAAGCCCTAAAAACCGTGGATGAGTCGCATTGCGTTAGTCGGTTGAGCTCGATGGAGATCGATCGGCTGGCGGTCGAATACGAGTGCTACGTACGTCGATCCGATCGCCATAAATGGCGATTGAAGCGCTAGTGAGCGTAAGCCGGTTCGATAGCGTCGTATCGATCGAATCGGCGATAGCGCCCGATCGTGATATCAGTCTGATAGGCCTTTTTGGCCAGATTAAAAAATACATAATTATTCAATAAAGATAAAAAAATTACGAAATTTTGTGGTTAACGTTGTTAGATTATTTCATATCAAGGAAAAATTATTTTAAAAATATATCACCTCTAGATTTTGATATTGACACAAACTTGAGATTTTGCAAAAGTTATGATATTTTTGCAAGCTTTGTAGCACTTTGGCTTATCAATTGAAAATTGTTTTTCAAAGTTTGATAGACATAGTTTAAGTTTGTTTTATTTGACATTTCCAATCATATTCTTGGAGCTATATGCACATTAATTGTACATAAGTCTTCCCAATGATTGATCCAATGAAGGATTAATGTCTCTAGATAACACTTTGGTTCATTGTAATGCATCATAACAAGCATGATGAACCAAGTGCATCTTCCTAACATCTCACATGATGCCTAAGTGTCTAAATACACAAATCATGGTTTCTTAGGTCTATTGTGAGATGGTTAGAGGTATAAAACCTAGATTTTTTATGGGATCATGCAAACCTACACTTCTATTCTACAAAGCACATTTTAAGTTCTCTCCTAAGTGATAAAAAATCTATTTCAGGGAGAGGCTTGGTAAAGATGTCGGCTAGGTTGGACTTAGATTCAATGTAATTGAGCTTAATGTCTCCCTTAGACACATGGTCCCTAATGAAGTGATGTTTCACTTCAATGTGCTTAGTCCAAGAGTGATGCACTGGATTTTTGGTCAAATTTATGGTGCTCACATTATCACAAAATACCTTCATGTTGGAGTAAGATAGCTCATAGTCCTCTAAAGTATGTTTCATCCATAGAAGTTGAGCTACACAACCACCCATAGCCACATATTCGACCTCGGTGGTGGATATGGCAACACAAGTTTGCTTCCTACTACTCCAACTAACTAGGGAGGACCCAAGGAATTGGCATCCTCCACTAGTACTCTTCCGATCCAATTTACAACCGGCATAATTGGAATCGGTGTACCCAACCAAATCAAAAGACCTAGTCCTAGGGTACCATAGTCCTACATTTAGTGTGCCTTTAATATATCTTAAGATTCTCTTAACGACAACTAAATGAGATTCTTTTGCACATGATTGGTACCTTGCACACATATCAACCGTAAATAATATATCGGGTCTACTAGCGGTTAGGTACAAAAGGCTACCAATCATGCTCCTATAGAGTGTAAGATCAATTTGTTTTCCATCATTATCACTATCTATTTTTGTATTGGTTGCCATTGGAGTTGAAACTACCTTAACATTTTCCAAACCAAATTTCTTAATCATTTCCTTAGCATATTTGGTTTGGTAAATATAAATTCCTTCACTTGTTTGTTTGACTTGCAATCCTAGAAAGAAATTTAATTCTCCAACTAGACTCATTTCAAACTCTTTTTCCATATTCTTAATAAAGTCTTGGAGAAGTTCATCATTTGTTGACCCAAAGATAATGTCATCAACATATACTTGGGCTACAAAAATGTCCTTTGATGTTGACTTTATAAATAGAGTTTGATCTACACTACCTCTCTTAAAGTCCTTAGAGATTAAGAAAGATGATAATCTTTCATACCAAGCCCGGGGAGCTTGTTTCAAACCATACAAAGCTTTCCTAAGCTTGTATACATAGTTTGGATAGTCCATATTCTCAAACCCGGGAGGTTGTTCTACATATACCTCTTCCTTAATAAACCCATTTAGGAATGCCGATTTAACATCCATTTGATGGAGTTGAAACCCATATAGGAGGCATACCCTAATAGTATCCTAATAGACTCTAACCTAGGAACCGGGGCATATGTTTCATCATAGTCAAGTCCTTCAACTTGATTAAAGCCCCTTGCAACTAATCTTGCCTTATTCCTAGTAATATTCCCTTGGTCATCTAGTTTGTTCCTAAAGAGCCATCTTGTAGTAATGATGGTGTTTTCATTAGGTCTAGGAACTAACTCCCATACTTGACTCCTTTCAAATTGTGCCAATTCATCTTGCATTGCTAAGATCCAATCCGGATCAAGTAATGCATCTTTGATTGTTTTGGGCTCAATTTGAGAAATTGGAGCTATATGACTAGTGGGATCCCTATGAAATGACCTAGTCCCAACACCTTGAGATAATTCACCCACAATTTGATCTAAGGGGTGATTTTGATGAACTCTTATGGTTCTAGGAGTGATATTAATTTGAGTTTGATCATAATTAATCTCAATCCTTTTCTCATCATCGGAATCACCTCTTACTCCCCCTTGATTCAATCCTCCCCCTTGATCATTACCCCCTAAAGTTAAATCTTGGAATTGTTGGGTAATTTCTTGATGTTCATTATTAATATCATCATCAATAGGGGATTTCCTAGGGTATGTATTGGAAGTTTCATCAAATTGGACATTTGAAGATTCTTCATTCTTTTGAGTCCTTTTATTGTAAATCCTATACCCTACACTAGTGAATGAGTATCCAACTAGGATTCCCTCATCCACTTTGGACTCAAACTTACCTAGCTTGTCTTTGGTATTTTAAATATAAACTTTTCATCCAAAGACCTTAAAATAGTGAATTGTTGGAATTGTACCATTCCATAATTCAAATGGGGGTTTTCCTAAAAACCTATGAATTAAAACCCTATTTTGGATATAGCAAGCGGTGTTAACAGCTTCCACCCACAAGTAGCTAGGTAAAGAATATGCATTTAGCATAGTCCTAGCCGCTTCTTGTAGAGCACGATTTTTCCTTTCCATAACCCCATTTTGTTGGGGTGTTCTATGACAAGAAAATTCGTGCTTGTACTCTTGTTCTAGACAAAAAGTTGAGAAATTATAATTCTCAAATTCTCCACCATGATCACTACGGATCCGGTTGATTTTGAGTTTTCTTTCATTCTCTACTCTCTTACTAAATCCTATGATTATTCCTAGGGTTTCATCTTTATTTTTCATGAAAAATACCCAAGTAAATATAGAGAAATCATCTACTATTACTAAGCAATATCTGCTACCAATCATATAAGGAGTACTATGACAATCAAATAAGTCCATATGTAAAAGTTCTAAAGGTAAAGCGGTGCTAAGTAAAGTTTTACCTTTGTGTGATGTTTTTGATTGTTTCCCTTCTTGGCATGCATCACACATTTTTCCCTTGAGAAACTTGACTTTAGGCAATCCTTTGACTAACTTCATTTTGGCTATTTTGGCTATGTTCTTCATGTTTATGTGTCCTAGCCTCCTATGCCAAAGCCAACTTTCTTCCTCTTTTGCAATAAGACACTTAGTAGAAGCATTAGTAGCATAGGATAAATTGACATAATATATATTTGATTTCCTAAAACCTACTATCATGCAATCATTTAGAGTTTTGTGTCTTATAAAACATTTTGAAGAGTCAAATTGAACATCAAAATTTGCATCACATAGTTGGCTTACACTAAGTAAATTAAATTTCATATTTTTAACTAATAACACTTTATCGATGGCAAGGTTGGAGGATACCTCAATTGTGCCCTTTCCTAGAATCTTAAGTTTGCCACTATTACCAAATGATACCTTTCCCTTGCTAGTGTGGTTGATAGTGGAGAATTTTCTCTCATCACCGGTCATGTGTTTTGAACACCCACTATCAACAATCCACAAGCTTGGTTCTTCTACCTATATCATATGAAAAATACAAGCCTTAGGCACCCAAATTTTAGGACCACTAGCATCAATTAGAAATTTCTTAGGGACCCAAGCATTTCTACCCTTGCTTCTACTTATTGATCTTCTACTAACAAGAGATGTAAATGCTATCTCCTTTTCCTTAGGCCTATATCCTAGTCTGGCCTTGTTGTAAATAGCCCTTTGATCCTTAATTATCATGTCTAGGTATTTTGAGCCATTAGTAAATTTTTCTAAACATGCTCTTAGATCACCTATTTCTTTTCTCAATTCATCATTTTCATCTCTAAGGGTACATGCATCATCACAAGATGGTTTATCACAAGATGATTCTACATTGTTAAGTGATTTAATTTCTACTTTTAAGTCCTTAATCCTAGTTTTTGATCTATTCAATGCATTTTGGAGGCATGCAATTGTCTTGTAAAGTAAATCTACCCTAGGGGAGTTGTTTACCTCATCATCATCACTTGATGATGATTCGTCGCTTGAGGAAGAAGATGAAGACTCCTCACTTGAGCTTCCAGTTTCTTCCTCCAAGGCCATGAGGGCAAGATTCCGGGTGGCATGACACACTTCTTCATCATCGGAAGAGTCCTCCAAGCTTAGTGTGTCCCATGTTTGAGCCACCATTGCTTCATTCTTCTTCTTTTCCTTCTTTTCCTTCTTCTCCTTATGCTTCTTTTCTTTCTCCTCCTTCTTCTTTAGTTCCGGGCAATTTGGCTTGATGTGCCCTTTCTTATTGCAACCATAACAAGTTACATTAGATGAAGAATTTGAACTATTTGAAGGCTTACCTATTGAGGATTGGAACATCCTCCTCACATCTTTCTTGGTGAGTTTCCTTGATCTCCCACCAAACTTCTTGACGTAATGAGCCACCTCGCTTGCCGATAGCTCATCTTCACTACTAGATGAATCTTCCTCGGATTCGGATGAGGAAGACACTTCTTTCTTCTCCTTCTTCTTTTTGTCCTTCTTCCCTACAAAAAGAGCTATACCCTTCTCTTTGGATGAAGTGTTAGCTTGTCCGTGCAATTCAAATTCACAAAATAACTCATCTAACTTAACTAAAGAGAGATCCCTAGAGACCTTATAGGCATATACCATTGAAGCCCATAAGGTTGTTCTAGGGAAGGCTTGGAGCACATACCTTACAAGGTCTCGGTTGTCGACCTTCTCACCTATTACATGTAGTCCGTTGACTACTTCTTTGAAGCGACCGTGCATTTGGCTCACGGTTTCATTTGTCTTCATGGAGAAACTTTGAAGTTGACCAATTAGGAGATCTCTCTTGGCTCTTCTTATTTCCTTGGATCCCTCGTTGAGCTCTATCAACTTCTCCCAAAGCTCCTTTGCCGATTCAAATGGCCCCACTTTGCTTAGTTGCTCTTTTGACAACCCACATTGAAGTGTGGTTGTTGCCTTGGCGTTGGCTTGAGCCTTCTTGGTCATGTCCCTTGTCCAATCCTTAGTCGGTACGGGCGCTCCATGTTCGTTGACCGGCTTCTCGAACCCATCTACAATGCTAAACTAGTTATCAATATCATTCATAAGGTAGTATTCCATCCTACCTTTCCAGTAGCTGAAATCGTTGACGTCGAAGAATGGAGGTCTCATCATGCTATACCCCTCTTGGAAAGCCATCGTACTCCGGTTGATTGTTAGATCTTCCGATGTGATCCGGGCTCTGATACCACTTGTAGGATCCTTGAATGGCTAGAGGGGGGGGGGGTGAATAGCCTATTTTCATTTTCTACAAATGATTAGTGGAAATACAACAAATACAATAATAATAGAAACGAAAACGCAATGCTAACGCGGAAGCTTTTATGTGGTTCAGAGATAACACTCCTACTTCACGGTGATCCTTAAGATGGATCAACCCAAATCAATCTTCACTAATAAGCTTTCTCTTTTACAAAACCTCCTATTCTTACAAAAGATGACAATGAAGATTTGAGAGGAGGAAAGGAATTAACACACTCAGAAAGCTTGGAAAACTTGTGGGAGCTTAGGAGAATGATCAGAATATATGCATTAGGCTCTTCTTGCTCCCCTTGGCCTCTTTTTATAGGAAAGAGCCTCTTTTTCCCATTGGAGGTCTATCAATCGACTGATGACTTACATCAGTCAACTGCTGTCAATTCTAATGGCTTCTGAATAATCGGATTCGTGGGATTTGCCATCGTCATCACCAACGGGAGGACTATCAGTCGATTGCCAGCGATGGCAGTTTGGTGATCACATCGTAGCGACCAGCTACTCGACTACGGGCATTCGTGGCATTCGCGCAATAATGGCGATCGGCCCGGCTTATACTGCGCGATCTGGTCTAATCGACTCTCGGCGATTCGGTAGGATACCTCGATCGCCAGCTCTCAACCTCTAATCTGCATTTTAAAGGCGATTCAGTGACACCATGTTTGATAATGGCATACCCCAAGTATGACTAATTCATACTTGAAAATATACCCTAAGCCTAGACTTAACCTTCTAGCTTCTTCATCAGCCTTGTGCCTCCAGGATTTCTCTGAGTCCACGACTCCATCCAAGCGCTTGCCTTCAAAAGCTTCCTTCGGTTTTGTCATGCTTTGGGTTTCTTCTTTGCCAAAGTATACTTGGACTTTACGCTGCCAAGACTATATGCTTGGACTTATGCCGCCAAGACTTGCCTTTGGTCTTTCTTTGCCAAGGACTTCTTGGACTTTACGCCGCCAAGACTACTTGCTTTGACTTACGCCGCCAAGACCTTTCCTTTGACTTCTCTTTGCCAAGATCACACTTGGACTTGTCTTTTACCAAGTCTTCATACTTGGATTTTCCTGTCACTTAAACATGTTCATAGTTAGATCACAAAGCATTGCCTAACTTAGATGATTATCCAAACATCAAAATATATAAATGCTTGGGGCATTGTTGCACCAACATCTTGTTCTTTATTAAAAATTTTAAAGGTGATATTTCCTTCTTCACAATCCATGCCTGATAATATCTTTGCATTCATCGAACTTAAGAATTCCAATGTAGTCCTAAGATAAGTAGGAATCCTAATGACCATGCTTCCAACTTACTCTATTGAATAACCACACCACATCTCCTAGCAAATCTAGGGTTTTAAGTAAAGACTCATCCATATAGCATGTGGGAACTATTTTACGTCTGCTAATCATTTCAAATCTAACTTTATGAAGTTTATTGTGAAAAATAATTTCCATAGGGCCAGTACCTTGGTCTTGCATTGGTCTCTTGCCCTGGTCCTTAGATTTGGAAGAAGAAGCCTCTGCATACCTTGTCCTCTTCATTTTTACTTTTAGGTGGGTTCTTGGTGGAGAATGGCACTAGAAATTGAGCTCCTTAGGGCTGGAATGATGAGAGGTTAGAAACTAGGGCTTGGAATGAGAAATGCATGGGTGAGATTTGGGAAAAACACAACCCATGGCCATATTAAAGGACCATGACACGATCGTGCGTAACACCCATGCCCCCATAGTGCGTTAAGATGTTCGTTGGAACTCAGATATGTCCTCTGAAAAGATACGATGGTGTGAAATTCACACGATATGCCATGCTTCTGTCAGGAAATCCCTGTTACAAGCCATGACCCCATGCTTAAGAAACATGCCCTATCATACTCGATCCAATTGATGAAACATAGCCGTGTGAAAAATCACATTTCTGGTTGCTCAACCTACTGCCTCTATGACCTGCAATGAACAAATACTCAAAATTATTGACTCTTAAAATTTAAGACTTAATGAAAACTAAAACAAAATAAAATAAAATAAAAACTTAGGTTGCTTCTCAAGAAGCGCTTATTTAAGGTCGTAAGTGGGACCCTTTTTCGTTCTTTAACTTGGTGTTTTATCCTTGAGGGGGTTTATTTTCCCTCCCACAGAATTCCCTTCGACACCCACTCCTCTCATTTTTTCTCTTGTCGAAATAACATATTTCTTTCCTTTTGGTACAGAGAGCACCACTCCTGAGTTTTGATGCATGAATCATGGATAAGTTAGGATAAGCTTGTGATCTAATGTGCATGCTAAGTATACAAGCTTAACAAGAAAGACCTAGTAGATCGGATACTAGGAAAAAGTCTTTACATATCAGGAGGACTGGACACCAGGCATGAAGTCTAGATGGATTGAGTGGACTGGACGTCTAGTAGAAGATCGATTGGGTCAGGGAGATTGGATAATTAGTAGGAAGCCCAGCTGGGTCAGAGAGACTGGACAGCTAGCATGAAGACCTAGTGGGTCAGATCGAATGTCAAGCAAAGTAAGTTTGACTGGATAGTCGACAGGTAATCCTTGAGTGAAGAGGTGAGGTCGAGTCCTCAGTTGGGGGCAAGGTAGGCATCCATCTGACGGAGGATCCATATTGGACTCGAAATTTAAGATCGGGCAGTATTACTATTGCTAAAGTGATATTACACTTTGTTTTGTGCTAACTCTATATTGCAGGTGTCCAGGAAACTCAGATCTAGTCGACTAGATTAGGTCTAGACGATTGGGATGTTGAGTTGGCAAGTGAGTTGTGTTGGTGCAGGGGAACCATATAATCGAACCTATGTTTTGATTATGGCAAAGACATAAAGTCAAGGTTATTTTATTATCTCACGAGCTAAGTCAAGTGTGCAGAATTGCTAAGATAAATCGAAGGTCAGCGACACTCGGAGGGAACCGTGGTGGTCGGGCGACACCGGGAGGACTTCGGAGGGAGCCGAAGAACTCAGGTGAAGACCGAAAGTGAAGCTTCAAAGGTAAAGGATGAGGTAAGCTCGTGTGAGTGAATGTAAGTAAAGTCGTGTCCTCCATACAGGGACATCCTTAGGCGACGATCTAACCAAGACTTCCCATGGAAGGTCTAAGTCGAGATCGGATGGTAAATGACCATCGAGCTTACTTATACTAATTGCATTTTCGAGCTAACTCTTCTTTGCAGCTGAAAACCCTACCATCAGTCGACTGATGCCTCTAGCAGTCGACTGATAGGGTTGATCAGTCGACTGATGGTCAAGGATCAACCTCGAGGAGAGTTAAAGCTTATCACCATTTCTCAAGGGCTAGGTGGCATCACCTCATGAAAAGTCATCTCAACGATTAGGGTTTCACAAGGCTATAAAAGTAGGCGTTCTCCACCCCTTTTCCATCATTCCAAGTACTCCAAAATGCTCCCACAATGCCACTCTCCTACGATGACTCTACTACTCCAAAGTGCCGCTGGAACGACGATGACTCAACCTTAGCTCAAGATTTTCTTCGTCTTCGATATAAACATCTTTATTTAGAGTCTTAATTGTGCATTCTTTTTGTTTTCGAAGCTTTAATTGTAACAAGGAAATGGGGAGTGTCCCTCTACCTTGAGTTTTATTGTTTTCTTGTAATCATTCACTCCTACCTCTGACAAGGAGGAGTATTTTAGTAGATTGCCCTCCGTACATGGTCTAGGACTATTAGGGCCTTGGATTAGCAGCCAAAGGCTGTTAACCAAGTAAAAATAAATAGTTTTTTTTAGTTTCTGCTGTGCATTTCTTTATTTCTCGTATTTTATATCGAACGAATGAAAAGTTTTCACGTGCGCTATTCATCCCCCCTCTAGCACTCAAATCGATCCAACAATTGGTATCATAGTGGGGGCGCTAAGATTTGATGCAACCACCAATCTTGCATTTTATTTTCGTATTTGTTGTTTTAAGTGTTTCTCCCGCACTACTAATCCAAGATGAAGCCTTGGTACCCTTTTTGGTTGTGTTTACAAGTATCTCTTCGCTTTGGGAGTAGTTCACGATAAAACGAGCATAACTTTTCATACAAGTGGACTCACAAAACATGCTACCTACCAAATCGAAGCTCTCTAAGAGATTTACACTTTGTAACAAGCCATCTTCATCCCCAAAAACCAATGTTTAGTACCCTTTCGAGGACATCAAAGGTTGTAAGTGCTCATTTTTTATTTTAGTTGGTTATTTCTCATTTATTCCTTTTATTTCTTTTCATTTCCTACATTACTAATCCAAGGCAAAGTCTTGGAACCTTTTTCATGTTTTTTTTCAAGGTTTTCCTTCTAAATGGCCCACATTGACGGGTACAACACCACCTGACCTCCGTTCTTTAATGGAGATGATTTTCGTTATTGGAAAGGTCGGATGGAGTGTTTTTTAAAAACATAAGTCGAGACTTGGATAATCATCCAAACCGGCTTTGCTCTACCCACCAATGATCAAGGCGAGCCCTTGGACTTCGACAAGTGGACCAATGCAACCAAGTGGCAAATCGAAGCCGATGCAAAGGCGACCCAAATGTTGCAGTCAGTCTGCCCAAAGAGGAGCTCAACCGCATCGGACCCTTCATCAACTCAAAGGACCTATGGAACAAATTAATCGAGCTACATAAAGGAACGTCCGATGCTAAGGTATGTAAAAGGGATTTGTTTTTAAATAAACTATACAATCTAAAGATGCAGGATCGCGAGACCACCACCCAACTATATACGCAGATCCAAGACATCGTCAATGGTCTTCACTCGATCGGGCAAGCCGTAGAGAGCTGGGACCTTATAAGGTATGCTTTAAATGCTTTCCCTAGGACTACCTTGTGGGCATCCATGGTCGATGCCTACAAGGTTTCTAAGGACCTTTAAAAACTTAGACTAGACGAAATGTTTTCGGAATTTGAACTTCACGAACAAACTACATGGTCTGGGCCGAGAGAGGTGTTGCTTTACTTGTAGGACGAAGAAGAAAGGAGAAGAACAAGCCACCTCTCGAGCAAGAAGATGGATCCGAACCCGAGGACGAATCCGAATCCGAATCTGAAGAGGAGGCCGCAATAGTCAGCATGGTGCGAAGAATAGTTCAAAAAGAAAGAGATCAATTGAGGAGTGAGAAGAAGGGGCGATTCAAATCAAAAAGGAGGCCAAAACAAAAGGGAGCAAAGAAGGCTCTTCATGCAACTTGGGAGAATGAAGAAGAAGAAGGTGTCAGCATAACATACATGGCAAGACCAGAAGAGTCCGAGTCAGAGTCCGAAGCCGAGTACGAGTCCAGCTCTGACTCCGACTCTGACCCTGAAGCCTACTTCGAGAAGAAACTCAAAGTCGTACCGAAAGAAAAAGTAAAGGTTATCCGTTCTTTAATTAATACTTTGTATCATACAATTAAAATGCTAACTAGGAAATTAACTAAGTCCGAGTCTAGGGTCGAGTCCTTGCTTGAGGAGGTTGAAACCCTCAAGTAAGAGACCACTCTAACCTCTTCAACTAGTCAAGTGCTCAACTCGTGTTGAAAAACTCGAAGAAGAGAGCACTCTCTTGAAAGGACAAGTCTAAGAGCTCAAAGCTCGATTGAACAAGTTCTCGATGGGATCCAAGAATCTTAATCGACTTCTTGGAACTCAGAGAGCTGTGTACAACAGAGTCGGACTCGGGTTTAGCTCAAAGACTACGAATTGATCATATATGTCTATCGTAAATCATAGTCATCAATGAGTCCAAGCTTGGGTCCCAAAGGTCTTACTAAATTCACATATAAGGACAAACAAGTATTCGATTCCCCAGGATCAAGTCCATTATTTGACTAGACCATATTGGTTCAATGGTCCAGGGGGAGCTAATACCAAAATAGTATACCCGATAACTTAGAATGATCAAACATTTATTTTACTTTTTAGAATGGCTAGATAGGACAAGTAGTTAGTCAACTCTTGGTAACATAGTATCAGGACGCGGCGAGATGATAGTACGTTAGGGAAACAAAGTCTAGTGTATTCGAGCTAGATAAGGCATATCTAGCTTGGTGCACTTGACCGAGTGGAACTAGCTGAAGCTACCTCACAGTATCCTAAACTAGTTAGATCAGGAAGTAATCTTAAGTGACTCAAGTTATCATTTTTCTGAACTTGGCTTTGTCTAAGGAAGTGGTCGTTGTTCCGATCAAAGAAGGCCTCTGTGCCTCACCACGACCTGGAAGCCAATTTCTCGAAAAGGTTACTTGACGAAGTTAGGGTTAAATCCGAATCTAACCCAAGGTTGACTAACTTTAATTAAGATGAAATCATCTCACAAAACATATAAGGTGAACAAATCCTAAGACACATAGAATGAGTGAGATGATTAAGGAACAATTTTAATATACATAACCATTTCAAAATGCTATCTATTTTTCAACTATTGCACTTAGACGAATAATTATAATCAGCCAATGTTAACTATAAAACTCTCTAGGCTAAAGTTTAGCGCCCCCTAACTCTCTTATACCTTATATACTTGACTAAGGGGGAGAGTAAACTAACCCTAAGGGTTATAAATCTTTAAAGTTTTTCTTGAAACTAAACTTATAAATATTTTGAAATTCAAAACTATCTTTCAAATACTTTTATTGTTGGTGCAGAGGGATATACCTCGAACCAATGAACTTAACCAATTTGAGATGCATGCTTGGACTCATATTCATTTTTGATGCATGCTATAATATTACATTTTTAAAACCCCTACTATTTATAAAACCCCCAACATTAATTATGATTCATGGAAAAAGGGGGAGAAGAGCGTAAGTTAAGGGGGAGTAAGTAAGTTATGGGGGAGTAACAAAATTTAAATTTGAAAAATTTCTTCTAAAACTCACCTAGGGTTAAGGGGGAGTTCGTTTACTTATTGTCTTGGTTTAAATTTCCCTTAACTTTGTGTCAGTTTGCCATAGGATCAAAAAGGGGGAGATTGTTCATGCAGGGGCACCATATAATCGAACCTATGTTTTGATTATGGCAAAGACACAAAGTCAAGGTTATTTTGTTGTCTCACGAGCTAAGTCAAGTGTGCAGAATTGCTAAGCTAAGCCGAAGGTCAACGACACCCGAAGAGAACCGTGGTGGTCGGGTGCCACCGAGAGGACTTCAGAGGGAGCCGAAGAACTCAGGTGAAGACCGGAAGTGAAGCTTCAAAGGTAAAGGATGAGGTAAGCTCATCTGAGTGAGTGTAAGTAAGGTCGTGTCCTCTGTACGGGGACATCCTTAGGTGACGATCTGACCAAGACTTCCCATGGAAGGTCTAAGTCAAAATCAGATGGTAAATGGCCTTCGAGCTTACTTATACTAACTGCATTTTCGAGCTAACTCTTCATTACAACTAGAAACCCTACCATTAGTCAATTGATGCTTCAGCAGTCGACTGATAGGGTTGATCAGTCGGCTGATGGTCAAGGATCAACCTCGAGGAGAGTCAAAGCTTATCACCATTTCTCAAGGGCTAGGTGGCATCACCTCATGAAACCTCATCTCAATGATTAGGGTTTCACAAGGCTATAAAAGTAGGGGTTCTCCACCCCTTTTCCATCATTCCAAGTGCTCCAAAATGCTCTCGCAATGGCACTCTCCTACGACGACTCTACTACTCCAAAGTGCCGCCGAAACGATGACGACTCAACCTTAGCTCAAGATCTTCTTCATCGTCGGTATAAACATCTTTATTTAGAGTCTTGATTGTGCATTCTTTTTGTTTTCGGAGCTTTAATCGTAATAAGGAGAGGGGGAGTGTCCCTCTACCTTGAGTTTTATTGTTTTCTTGTAATCGTTCACTCCTACCTCTAACGAGGAGGAGTATTTTAGTGGATTGTCCTCCGTACACAGTCTAGGACCATTAGGGCCTTGGATTAACAGCCGAAGGCTATGAACTAAGTAAAAAGAAATAGTGTTTTTTAGTTTCCGCTGTGCATTTCTTTATTGCTCAAATTTTATATCGAACGAACGAAAAGTTTTCACATGTGATATTCAACCCCCCCCCTTTAGCGCTCAAATCGATCCAACAAGTTGTCGTTAGACTAGAGATCCTGTGACAGAGATTGTAGGTATTCCAGTCAACTGGACCAATTCTAAGTGATTGCGATAGAAAAATTCTGAAACTATGGAGGAGCAGAGCCAGCTGACACGGAGTCAACTTGACCATGGCCGGTCGACTGGAAAGGCCAGAATACCATATCGATGGGCTGATATGGAGTCGACTGGAGGGTGGTCCAGACGACTGGAAATGACTTATAAAGAAATGGAGGGTTAGCTCCGAAGAGAATAATACTACTACTCCAATGTTCTGCCGATTTTATTCGTCTCTGCAAAAGCAACATCAAGTCTCTGCAATGCCAACAACCATGCTCATTTTGTTGGTACAGGGGAACCAGATAATCAAACTTGTGTTTTGATTATGGCAAAGATACAAAGTTAAGTTTATATCATTATCTCATGAGCTGAATCAAGTCTGCAGGAATGCTAAGCTAAGTCGAAGTTCAGCGACACCCGGAGGGAACCGTGGTGGTCGAGCGACACTGAGAGGACTTCGGAGGGAGCTGAAGAACTCAGGTGGAGACCAGAAGGAAAGCTACAACAAAGGTAAAGCTTGAGGTAAACTCGTGTGAGTGAGTGATGCAAGGTCGAGTCCTCTGTACGGGGATATCCTTAGGTGATGATCCGACTAAGACTTCCAATGGAAGGTCTATGTCGAGATCGGACGATTGGTGGCCGTCAAAATCACTTATTTTTGAGCTAGCCGATCACGGCTTGTAGTAATGATTGCTAGGCAATAGCCTGATCGTAAGGCCGATAATCATCGTTGGTCAAAGATTAGCTTCGAGGAAAGTCAAAACATATCACCATTTCTTAAGGGCTAGGTGGCATCACCTCATGAAACCTAATCTAAATGTTTAGGATTTCTCAAGGTTATAAAATAAGGGGTTCTCCACACCATTTTGATCATTCAAAATCTCTTTGAGTTCTTCCGAAATGCTGTGACACTCCGATAACTCTACGACGCTGAAGCACTGTCGAAACAATGACAACTCGAGCTCAATATACCATTCCTTAAGTTGTCGGTAAAAGTTTCATTTTATGTTTTATTCCAAAGTTTGTAATCTTTCTTTTTTTGGAGCTTTAATCGCAACGAGAAGAGGGAGAGTGTCCCTCTATCTCGAGTTCTTGTTTTCTTGTACTCGCTTACTCCTACCTCTAACGAGGAGTGTTTTTAGTGATTTGCCCTCCGTACATGGTCTAGGACCGTTAGGGCCTTGGATTAGTAGCCAGAAGGTTGTGAACCAAATAAAAACAAAATTGTCTTTACTTACTTTCTGCAGTGCACTCTTGGTTTTATCGAAATGAATTCGAAAAATCATTTAATGCTATTCACCCCCCCCCTCTAGCACTCAAATCGATCCAACAATTGGTATCAGAGCCGAGAACGCTACCATTTTGTGAAACCACCAATCTAGAAAATTTCTTACAGATTTTTCTTTTTGTTTTATGAGATTTTCATTTAGTTTAAATTCGTTCTCCCACACTACTAATCCAAGATGAAAGTCTTGGTACATTTTGGTTGATTTTGTTTTTGCAAGGTACTTATTTTCCTTCTTTTGTCTAAATGGCCCATCTCTAAGGGTTTAGCACCGTCCGACCTCCGTTTTACAATGGAGATGACTTTCATTACTGAAAGGGTCGGATGGAGTGCTTCCTAAAGACCCAAATCGAGATGTGGATCATAATCCAAATCGGATTCGCGCTTCCTACTAATGAAGTGGGTGAATCGTTGGATTACGATCAATGGACTAATGCCATGAAAAGACAAGTGGAAGTCGATGCTAAGGTGACCCAAATCTTACAATACGACCTATCCAAAGAAGAACTAAACCGAGTCAGCCCCTTCATTAGTATGAAAGATCTATGGACTAAACTCATAGAACTACATGAAGGAACCGACGACGCGAAGGTATGTAAACGTGACCTACTTTTCAATAAGTTATATAATCTTAAGATACAGGAACATGAGATGACAATACAACTACACGCTAGGATTCAAGATATCATCAATAGCCTACACGCCATCGGACAAAAGGTCAAAAATCAATACCTTATAAGGTATGCTTTAAATGCTTTCCCTAGGACTACCTTGTGGGCATCCATGGTCGATGCCTACAAGGTTTCTAAGGACCTTTCAAAATTAGACTAGATGAATTATTTTCTAAATTTAAACTCTATGAAAAGTCTAATTCGATTCCCAAGAAAGGTATTACCTTACTTGCAGGTTCGAAGAAGAAGCCCGCAAACAAACCACCCCCCAAGGATGATGATGAGTACGAGTCGGAGGTAGACCCCGAGATGGAAATCAAACTAGTAAATCTAGTTCGGAAGATGATCAAGAGACGAAGATGACCCGTCAATCAAGGTAAATCTAAATCTAATTCTAATTTTAGATGTTTTGAATGTAACAGGTTCGGACACATCAAGTCGGAGTGCCCGAAACTCAAGAACAAAGCACCCAAGTCCAAGAAAGCGCTTAACATTACTTGGGAAGAATCATCGGAGGAGGAAGACGACGACCTCGTCTTCATGGCCAAGGTGACTGAACCTAAACAAGAGTTCGAACTCGAGGAAGAGTCCGAGTTCGGATCCGATGATGAGTCGCTATTCAAGACAAGCCATGGATCCACATCCGGTTCAAAAAGGTCACTTAAGGTAAGTCGATCTTTACTTAGCACATTATATAATGAAATTAAATTATTAACTAGAAAATTAGCTAAGTCCGAGTCCAAGGTAGAGACCTTAGTTGAGGAGGTTAAACTCCTTAAACACGAGGTCTCCCTAACCTCTTCGACTAGTCAAGTTCAAAAGGAGGACTCAACTCGAGTTGAAAAGCTCGAAGTTGAGAACTCACTTTTGAAAAGTCAAGTTGAAGACCTTAGGCATACGTTGGAAAGGTTTACTTTGGGATCCAAGGGACTTGACCTTTTACTTGGATTGCAAAGGGCCATGTACAACAAGGTCGGGCTTGGGTTGAGCTCAAATACGACTAACAAGTCGTATATGTCGATTGTAAGTCGAAGTAATAAACATGTCCAAGCATGGGTCCCTAAGACCATTTTGATTTCTAAATTAGGATCTAATAAGTACTGGATTCCCAAGGACCAAATCCACTATGTGGAAAGACCGAATCGATTCAATGGTTTAGGGGGAGCTAGTACAAAATTTGTTTATGCTATTAATTAGACTTTGCATGTTTAGGTATTTTTCTTTTTATTTTTAGAATGATTAGATAGGACCTATAACTAGTCAATTCTTGACAACATAGTAATAGGATGCAGCAAGATGATAGTACGCTAGGGAAGCGAAGTCCCGTGTGTCCAAGTTAGATAAGGCGTATCTAGTTCAGTGCACTCGACTAAGTGGAACTAGCTGAAGCTACCTTGTCGTATCCTTAACTAGTTAGACCAGGAGGTGATCTTAGGTGAATCAAGTTATTATTTTCTCGAACTTGGGTTTGTCTAAGGAAGTGGTCGTTGTTCCGATCAAAGAAGGTCTCTGTGCCTCGCCATGACCTGGAAGCCAATTTCTTGAAAAGGTGACTTGATGAGCTTAGGGTTAAATCTGAATCTAACCCAAGGTTGACTAGTTTCAATTCATTAAATTTAATCAAGTAAAATTGAAGTCATCTCACAGGAACATATAAGGATAACGTGTTTGATCATGTAGAAAAGGGTGAGATGACTCTAGGACCAATAATCTTCAACCAAACCTTAAATTCCAATATCCGATCCAACTACCTTGTGTGTAGGATCAATGGATGTTGGACAGTGGATGCTCCCGACATATGATCGGAGACTAACTTAAATTTTTGAAGCATAGATTCAAACAACAAGGATCGGTAGCTTTCAGAAACAACGACAAACTCAAAATCATCGGATCAAGTGATATTGAGCTAAATTATAATTTCACAATTCACAATGTTTTATTAGTTGAAAATTTTCAATATAATTTACTTAGTATAAGTCAATTGTGTGATAACAACTATAAGGTTATATTCTTAGAAAATGAATGCTTAATTAAAACAAATGAAACCTCTAAAACAATACTTAAAGGAACTAGGAATAGCAACATCTACACAATTAACTTACCCAACTCCTCAACCAAGTGTCTTATGACACAACAAGAGGAATCTTGGTTGTGGCACCGATGACTTCGTCACTCGCACCCAAGACTCATTCACAAGATGAGTCAGAGTGGCTTAGTCAGAGGTTTGTCTAACCTTAATAACTTAGACAATACAATTTGTAATACTTGTCAACAAGGTAAACAACCTAGGGCACAACATCAACTAACTAATCAAGAACGAACCAAAAGTGTGCTTGAGCTTCTACACATGGATCTATTTGATTCTCATGGAGCCAAGTCACTTAATGGGAGTCAATTTTGCTTAGTCATAATTGACGACTATTCTAGGTTTACCTGGGTTAGGTTCCTTAAACACAAAAGTGATACCTTAGACCAACTCATCACTTATTTAAATTAATCAAAAACCAAAAGAACCTTAAAATTAAAAGACTTAGAAGTGATCATGGTGGTGAATTTGAAAACCACAGGTTCACATATTTCTGTAACCTAAAAGGATACCATGATGAATTCTCATATCCTAGAACCCCACAACAAAATAGCCTAGTCGAGCGGAAAAATAGAACCCTACAAGAAAATGCTAGGACCATGTTGAACGAATATAACCTACCCGATAGTTTTTGGACAGAAGTCGTTAGTACGACTTGTTATGTCCAAAATAGAATCCTATTGGTAAAGAGGCACCTTAAGACCTCATACGAAATCTACCATGATAAAGTACCAAACATTAAATACTTTTAAAGTATTTGGATGTAAGGTACATATCCTAAACACTAAGGACTTCCTAGGAAAGTTCATAACCAAAACCTCCACCGGAATCTTCCTAGGATACTCAACTACGAGTAGAGCCTATAGGGTATATAACAATGACACCCTTAAAATTGAGGAAACCATTAATGTAGTATTAGACAAAGGATATGAACCCACAAAACCTGTAGTAGAACCAACTAACGAACCAACTCATACCAGACTCGACTCTGAACATGAAATCTAGTCCAATATTAATCCTAACTCGAGTCAACTTAGGGTTCAAACAAATCATCCTATCGACCAAGCGATAGGTGATCCTAATCCAAGTTAGTATAGATTTTAATCAAATCATCCTATTGACCAAGTGATAGGTGATCAGAACCTAGGGGTTCGAACTAGAGGATCATATCGAAACCTTAGTCAAATTTCCTTGATTTCGAAAATTGAACCCAAGTCAATTGAACAAGCTCTTCTTGATCCTGATTGGATTATTGCAATGCAAGATAAGCTAGCTCAATTTACTAGGAATGCAGTTTAGAAATTAGTACCACCACCTAAAGATAAATCAATTATTGGAACATGGTGGGTCTTCCGAAACAAACTTGATGACAAAGGTGAAGTAGTTAGAAACAAAGTGAGATTGGTCGCGAAAGGGTTTAGTCAAGTAGAAGGGTTAGATTACGATAAAACCTATGCCCCCGTAGCTAGATTAGAATCCATCCGAATATTATTGGCATACGCTACATATCGAGGATTTAAATTATTTCAAATGGATGTCAAGTCAGCGTTCTTGAATGGACTTATTAAGGAAGAAGTGTATGTTAGTCAACCCCCAGGATTCGAAAGCCTAAACAAACCCAACCATGTCTTTACACTCAAGAAAGCTTTATACAGACTAAAACAAGCTCCTAGAGCTTGGTATGAGAGACTTTCTGTATACATTAAGTCTAAAGGGTTTAGCCAAGACTTAGTCAACCCAACCCTTTTTGTAAAATCTATTGGCAAAAAAATTTTTATAGCCCAAATCTGCATATATGACATAATATTTGGAACCACTAATTCGATCCTACTAAACGAGTTCATTTCACTCATGGAAAATGAATTTGAAATGAACTTAGTAGGAGAATTAAATTTATTTCTAGGATTACAAATTAAACAAACTAAAGAAGGAATCTATTTACATCAACAAAAATACGGTAAGGAATTAATCAACCGATTCGGAATGCAAAATGCTAAAATCATTAATACACCCATGGCAACAAATGTTAATATAGGAGAAGATGTAGAAGGAAAACCTATTGACATAAAATACTATAGGAGCGTAATAGGGAGTCTCCTTTACTTAACTGCGAGTCGACCTGATATATTATTCGTAGTAAGTATGTGCACAAGGTTCCAAACTTGTGCCAAGGAGTCACACCTAACATTTGTTAAGCCTATCCTTAGATATCTAAAGGGCACGCTAAGAGTAGGGATTTAGTATCCTAGATCTACCGAGTTCCTATAGGGACGATGTTGGTCGGCTAGAGGGGGATGAATAGCCTAATACGCGTATGGTTGAATTTTCTCGTCGATTGCTTGTCTATAAATTTGTTAGCGCAAGCAGAAGTATAAACAATAAAGACACAGCAATAACAAGAATACAAACACTAACAAGGGATGTAACGTGGTTCACGGCCTAGCTACTAATCCATAGTCTGATTCGTCCAAGGTGAATCACTCCTCAATCTATCCACTAGATCTCTCCTATGCACCAAGCTAGGTGGAGGTAACCTCTTTTACACAAGGATCACTCTTCTTACAATAGAATGAAGATTAGCACAAGTAGATGAGTGGAAAATTTTTAGGGCACTTTGGGAGCTGTTAGGAGTTCAAGCATTAGCCTCCCAAAAGCCCATACCCTCTCTTTTTATAGAGAGGGCTGATTTCTTCCCGTTGGCCGCCATCAGTCGACTGCTGCCCTTGGCAGTCGACTGCCGCCACTACAATGGCCTCCAAACACATCAGATCCCGACCGTTGTAGTTCAACGGAAACCTTGACAGTCAACTAATGTATCCATCAGTCGAATGATGCCTTCGTAGTCGACTGCCTAGTCGGCTACGAGAGGTTATGTGCCTCAAACCTCTCGACGCCGATCGATGCCATCGCCGATGGATCTTGACGATAACGATCGCCAATCCATGGCAGTCGACTGATGGCACAAGAACAAGACTCGTATACCAGTCGAGTCACAATCGACTTGGAACAGTCGACTGCCATGTCATGGTAGTCGACTGATGTTGGGAAATCCCATCCGACACTTAGCCAATTGGACAAGTTTCACCTAAGCGCACTACCCCGTCCCGGGTTACATTCGCTCACTCTCATCCCTTGAAGTCCCTCTCCTTTGAAGTTGTCTTCGTCCGACCACGTCCCTCGGATGCGCCAAGCGCACGGCTCTGCAGTGCCATCCTTCGCGTCTCGCCCTGAAGTCTACTTCCTCCGGCTTCACTCCAATCTCCTCGTCCGAAGGTCCCTCGGATGCTCTAAGCGCACGACTTCCACAAAGCTATCCTTCACCAACTCAAGGACGGAGTCATGAGAGGTGAAACTTGCCAATGCTCCATGTGTGAATTACTAAGTCCTGCAAGACTCCAACGCACATCAAATCCAAACATCCTAACTTAAACCCTCTGCCACACACATCAAAACCATATCACGGGTTGATTGTACTAACAATCTCCCCCTTTTTGATGTGTGGAAATCCGTTTAAGTTAGGTAAACAACTAACAATAATCATAAGCAAGGAAAGCATGTAAATAAAAACATGAGTATAACAACTCCTCCTTAAACATGCAACTCCCCCTTAAGACATGCTAAACTTCCCTATTAGCATGATTAACTTAAACTTCCCTATTTCTCCCCCTTTGACACCATCAAAAATACTTTCCAACTATCATAATCCAAGGTATCAACTCTAAGGAAGAAAAACTACCAGAAAACCAACAAAACCTGATAAAATTAGGTTACTGTGCTTGTGCACAGTACATCAGTCGACTGCTATCAGCATATCAGTCGACTGGCACAAGGAAATCAGGTTTTCTGATTTTCTGGACGAAATTCAAAAATGCACTATAAATTCTAGAAAATCCAAAAAATTATGAAATTTTGAAAACACATTTCTTTTAAATTCCTTTATCAGTGAAAAATGAGTTTTCATGAAACTAATTTTAAAGTAAGAAATTGTTTTGAAAACACATGAAATATCCAACCACAATCTTTGGGCAATATGTCTATGAATTAAACATAAGTCTTCCCCATGATTGGTCTATTATTGCTATTTTGATACTTAAAATGACCATCTAAATGCCATAGGCATTAGTGGACCATTTGTATCATCCTATCATCTCACCCATACTATGTTTTCAATCAAAGTTATCCTTATGGTGAATGTGAGATGTTCCTAAAGGTATTTATGTACTTAACCTTAAAATTCATGCAATTCTACCCATGGTTAAGTTTCATCCTAACATACCACATGATCATAAAAATATATATGTATTGTTTCCACATTATGATCATGAAACAAATGTATTCATCAATTTATAATCATGCAATAGGTATGTAATCATGATAAAAAGTCAAGTATCACCTAGAGCATGATTTAAACCTTATTGCCAATGACTATGTGTCAAATATCAAGATCATAAATCATGATTGCAAACATATATAACAGTTACATTAACTATCATGATTTAAGCATTATTATCAATTTATGAGTACATTGTCATCACCCAACACTATGCTAAAAATGTGTATCAACATACATAACACTAAGTGTTGAGCATGATCTAAACTATTTATGGGTGCATTATCATCACCCAACACTATTTCAAAAACTTAGTCCCGCCATCCTAAGTCAACCAAAATATGATATAGGTAAATTCCATATGGTTGACTATCCTAGGGTTTTCCTAACCCTTAAGGATGGATTTTGGAACCCAAAACAAGTTCTTTCCTATTGGGTTCACAAAAAATTCCTTAGGGATCCATTTTCTAGCTATTGTTTTCTTTTTGTCTTGACCCCTAGCAATTAAATATTTATAGGCCTTTTAATTTTTATTCTCCTTATATCCTAGGCCTTTCTTATTGAAGCTTGCCCTTTAGCTCCCTATAATCAAATTAAGGGTGTTAGAGCGAATTGTAAATTTTTCTAGGGCTTTGGTCAAATGGTCTACCTTTTCCGTTAAAGCCCTATTTTCATTCATACATGCATCATTAACATTAAAAGGAATATAGTTATCATGTGAGCATTCATCATCATGACTAGAAGAAATATTATCATTAATAGTTAAGCATGCTTTTTCTAGTTTTTCTTCTAAATCCTTAATTTGATCTAGCATGCATTTATTTTTCTTTTTAGCCCTAAATAAGTCCTTAGTGAGGCTAGAAATCATGGAAACTATTTTATGGGGTGAGAGGTTTGTTACCATAGTCTCCATGTCTTCTTCTTCTTCGGATGAGGATGGTGAAGAAGCTCCCCCTTCACTAGAGCTCTCCTCACTTGTGCTTGATCTTTCTTGTTCGGAGGAGGAGGTGTCTAGGTCATCAAACGCCATCAAAGCAAGGTTGGTGAAAAAAGCATTCTCTTCATCCGATGACGATGATGATGAAGAGGGGTTATCCCATGTCCTTGCCTTTAGTGCCTTGGCCATCCCCTTTTCTTTGGCCTTCTTCTCCTCTTCCTTCTTCTTGCTTCCCTTTTTCTTCTTTTGTTCTTTCTTTCTCCTCTCTTCTTTGCTCTTGTTCAATAGGGGACAATTATCCCTTATGTGTCCCTCTCCTTAGCAATTGTAGCAAATTACCTTCCCCCTTGGTCTTCTCCTCCTATCATTAGATTTATTAAATTTAAAGTTTTTTAAAGCACGTCTTACCTTCCTTACCATATATGCTTCTTCCGTGCTATCCATGGAGGAGGAGTGAGTCTCCATCTTCTTCTTTTTTCCCTTTATTTGCTACTATGGCTACTCCTCTTGATTTCTTGATACTTGATTCTTCAATTACTCCCTCAAGCCTTGTTTCATGGAGCTCCATGGTTGAGAAGAACTCCTCCATGGTGCTCACTTCTTGTTTTTTTGACATGTAGAAGGAGTCCACCATTGAGCTCCATTTCGATGACCGGGGAAAAGCATTGATTGCTTTCATAAGCATATCCCGGTTCGAAAGTCTTTCTCCTACACTTGTTAGCCCAATTAAAATTTCCTTAAATCGAGAGTGTAGTGAGGTTACCTTTTCTCCCTTTTCAAGTTTGATATTCGTTAACTGGGAGCGGAGGAGGTCTCTCCTTGCCAGCTTGGCCTCCGAGGTACCTTCATGAAGATCTACTAGCTTCTCCCACATCTCCTTGGCACTTGCACATTCCCCTATCCTATTCACTTCTTGTTGGGAAAGTACATTGTAGAGATGGTGCTTGGCCTTCGAATTCGCCAAGTACTCCTCTCTTTGTCTTTTTGTCCATCTTGTCTTCTCCAATGGTTCCCCTTCTTCATTCCTTAGTATTTCGAAACCATTTTCCATTATTAATAGAATTTCAAAATCGATTTCGAAAAATACCTCCATTCTCTTTTTCCACCAAGAGAATTCGCCTTCAAATTTCGGTGGGTGAATGTTTGAGCTGGCAAACCTTGATTGTGCTTGTTGTGGTGGTTAGTCCGTTGACAAGCGTCTTGGCTCTAATACAACTTGTAGGGGCGATGTTGGTCGGCTAAAGGGGGATGAATAGCCTAATATGCGTATGGTGGAATTTTCTCGTCGATTGCTGGTCTACAAATTTGTTAGCGCAAGCGGAAATATAAACAATAAAGACACAGCAATGACAAGAATACAAACACTAACAAGGGATGTAACATGGTTCACGGACTCGCCGCTAATCCACGGTCCGATTCGTCCAAGGTGAATCACTCCTCAATCTATCCACTAGATCTCTCATTTGCACCAAGCTAGGTGGAGGTAACCTCTTTTACACAAGGATCACTCTTCTTACAATAGAATGAAGATTAGCACAAGTAGAAGAGTGGAAAACGTTTAGGGAACTTTGGGAGCTATTAGGAGTTCAAGCATTAGCCTCCCAAAAGCCCATACCCTCTCGTTTTATAGAGAGGGCTGATTTCTTCCCATTGGCTGCCATCAGTTGACTGTTGCCCTTGGCAGTCGACTGCCACCACTACAATGACCTTCGAACACGTCAGATCCCGACCGTTGTAATTCAATGGAAACCTTGGCTGTCGACTGATGTATCTATCAGTCGACTGATGCCTTCGTAGTTGATGTGTTATTTTCTGCAAGTGCACGGTTGTCGTCAAGTAATAAAAATATCGATCCCACAGGGATTGGGACAATTACCGAATGATCATGATACCAAGTTATCTAGTCAATCAATTTTTGGATTAAGCAAAGAAACTGAGTAGTCAAGAACAACGAATGAGAAGAATGAGCTAAAAGTCAATAGTTGAGGAGAATCTCAGGATATGGGTTTCACCACGTCGATGATTTATAAGGTGATTTAATTCTTTCCTACCCCTACTAGAGTTGTTTTGATGGAACCTATCCTAAGGTAAATCAACGGCCCCTTTCGAGGTCTACACTAACTGTACCTATCAAACTCAATTTACCTATCACGGTATTCGAGCGTAGGGGATCATAATCAGCTAAGGGGCCCTGTCACGAGATCCCCGCAAACCTCCCTAGTCTTACCTCCGTTACTTGGTAAAAACTGGATTTGATAGATCCATTAAGTCCATAAAAGTTCCTTTAGGGTCTAAATTTCTTTTTCACGATAGGTTTGCACACGCGACCATAATCAGCTAAGGGGACCTATCACGAGACCCCCGCAAGCCCTCATAGATACACTACCGCTACTTGACAGGAGTTTATCCCTAGTTGGTTCTGGGTTTCGGGAACTTGGGTTCACTGTTAGGTACTTCCCCTTAGCTCCTTAGGTTTATCAATAAGAATCCAAAAATAGATCAAAACAAACAATAATTCAAGTAGTATAGATTACATCATCCATCATAAATCGTCAAGGGCTACTCCCCCATCCTAAGATTACAGGACACTACTCCATGGTCGAACAAGAATTGCTAGAGAAAGAAATTACGATACTTAGTGCCATCTGTGTTCCTCTGTCGTCGACTCCTTCCTTCTTCTGTCATTCTTTTTGACCCTCCGCCCTCCTCCTTTAGGGTTAGAATATCTCCTCTTTTATAGCCTTGGCCTCCTCTTTAATTAAGGCAAAAGATTTTCCTTTAATTGAGACGAAGATCGCGGCTTCGTCGAGTTGTTCGTAGAAAAGGAAATCTGAAATCAGGACAACATGCCCCATGCCAAATGAGGGCATAGGCGTGTCGTGCAATTCCTATCGACCGTGTTGCGCTTGAATGGGGCGTGTCGAAGGCTGTCGAATCATGTTGAGCTGGAACTCGGACACGACGCGGTCGCGATAACATGCCTGTGTTGTTTTGATACGCCGGCCGTGTCAACGCTTTGAACGGGGCGTGTCGGCTGCTGAACCAGGGCGTGTTGAAGGCTGGAACTCCTGACACAGATGTGTCACTGATAACACGCCTGTGTTGTTTTGATACGCCGGCTTCTTTGCCCTGTTAACATGAAAAACACCCAAAAGCAGTCTCTTTGTCCAAAATATGCTAAACTTAACTAAATCATGATAAAATACATGCCTAAGACATGAAATGAGATAAACTGCATGTATATGGAGTAGTGAAAATATAGCATGATTTACACACATCAAAAG